>JAQJVL010000104.1:1703215-1940147 GCA_035578905.1 Stictocephala bisonia | reverse complement strand
TTTATATTGGTTTAATGTTGGGTTCCAAAAACGATTATCATTTATTAATCGAGATATAGGACTCCAATGATCATCTTAACAGTTGTAATGGTAGGTTCTAAAAACAATAGCCATCCAAAATGGATGTACTTAGTAGTCTGCCATCTTGAGCATCACTATAAGATGGGCGTATGATAAAGATCAGCCTTAGTAAGAAGGATAACGGATACACACTTATTTACGCAACCACCAGTTTGTAAACTAAATATGACAATTTTTTAAGTCTATACAAAATGTTGTTTTTCAATTATTCAAATATGGTACATAAATGCTATCACATGAAGTCTGTCACCCTTCTATAATTGGCTGCCACACGCATGGTCAATAAAAGGTCTAGAAGCTGTTCTGAGGGAATATGTTGTAGAGTTTGTTATCCGTTCGCTTGTGACACAGAGTTATCACTCTCTAGGCTTGGTGGCTGGTCCTATTTCATAAATGTAATAGTGTGGTAAGTGATGCAATCGTCATGGTGTACATCGACTTCCAGATATGTAATTTTAGAATGTAGGACCATGGGATTTAGAATATCAATTTAGAGGTCAACATTTTTTATGGGAATAACCCTGGAAGACCTTTTGCCATCATGTATCTTTGCCAAACAAAGAAAGTTTCTGTTTTTAAACTTGATTTCACTTCCACTTCACCAAAACAACTGATCCAAGCTAAAATGATTAGGTTCACAACCTGACATTAAAACGCAACTAAACCCTGTTAAACTAAAAACAGTTTGTGCAGCTCTAAGAGATTGTTGGATGTCGTTTTGGATTTAATTGCATCGCTGCTAGCTTTTAACTGCTAGCTTTAACTTTGTTACGTAGTTAGACAGATTCTTAAGAAATGTTCAAGTGGTTTGCCAGAGAACAAATTGTTCAGTGACAGTGACCTACTTGTGTTTCGATAGTTTTACAATCTGGACTTGTGTCTACCCTTAGAGCCACGTTTGCTACTCTCCCACCGCGCACTAATGTTATGGGCACCAATAAAACAGTGATTGTATTAGACCAATTCTGCGCTCTGATGGAATCTATGCAATAAACCACGCCGGGAAGTGGTGCAAGCTGTTAGAGCTACTCGCGTTTATCCGGGTGACTGACCCTACATCGTGCTGTGCATTGGGTTGATCAGCACGTGGTACAGTTATCGTTTTTGCACGATTCACTTTACAAACATGTAAAAAAATCCACAGTAAAGGTGTAAATAGTTTATAATTGTCTGGATTCGTCATCTAGAATCATCGTGCAGAGATTGTTTTTAAAGGCCTACTAGAGGGCCGTTTATTATTTACAGGAATCTTGTGTTCCATCGTACAAAGATTATTTGCGAGTTATACGGTTAAATAATCCTTATCGTGGGCATTCTCAAATAACATACCTCTGTCATCACGTACAAATGAAATTTTATGAGATATAAAAACCCCTTAGAGGCAAGACATACAAATGTATGGTTAGTTAACAAGCAGCTGAAGATTCACAAACTCCGAAGTCATTTTGGCATTATAGTCTGATGGCATGGTTTTAATTTTTAGGAAAACTGCGGTAGGACTGATTCTGCAGTAGTTTTAGGCGTTTAGGCGTTAAGGCGATTCCTTATTGAGGACATCGAGCGAACCTGCAGTTATCGGATAAAAAGCTATTCATTTTGTTTTGAAATGTCGATTTATAGGCTTTTAAATCATCAAGATCTCTATATAACAATTTTAAATGTTTTGGAGAAGTCAGATTAGTTATAAAAGTAGCCTAAATCTTCAGCAGCTCATTCTAAACTTCTAAATAAATAACAAAAAAAATTAATATATGTGAGTCTAATGAAATAAAAAACTCAACTAAAAATAAATAATATTACAATTGTTTATAACTTAAATAATCTCCAATAAAGAACTCAAAGAAGAAATAAAAGTTGTTTTTTTTTTTAGATATTTCCACAAGATTTAGTATGAAAAGTTAGTGAATTTGTTAATATTTTCCGAAGGTGCTGCCTAAGAACGTTTTTTAAGTTAAAAATTAATTGTTAAACGACATTTATATGAAGGGTACAAGGCAGTATTTTCGAAAGGAGGACATTAAATGGGGGAAAGAAGACGTACCGAAAAAAGAGAAAGGGATATTTCCAAAATATATTAATTTAAATATTGATCATCATCTATGGATACATTTAAAGTTTATTATCTTGCATAACATTTCTTAAAAAATTTGTCTAAAAAAATCTTAAAGTAGTTTTATATACCGGTATAAGCCTACCATCGAAAAGTATTTAAATAGATCCATTATACTACTTTTAATTTGCGAACATTTTTAATGTGGACATTTTTCTATGATATTTCCTTGTTATGCTTTAGTTTTTAAACTTCTATAACAGTCAATGCATTTAATTCCTTAAAATTGTATTTTAACAAAGTGTCTCCTACAGATGGTTTCTTTCATCGCTCTTAATTTTGTTCTTAAATGCTCTTTGTAAGGTTCTAACAATGCTGTTTAGGTTTTACAAATTCCAAATATACATTTTTATACTATGATAATAAGTAAATTTGAATTAGTTTTTCCTTATTACGTGGGAATAGGCGAACGGAAGGCCCCCATCTTATAGACGAGACGGAGAAGTAAAACGTACAGAGTGATTAAATGGCGGGATTGGGATGCACAGCGTTCCCTGATTATCAAAGAACTCCTTTCTTTCATAAATATAAGGCGATGAACTAGTAAATAGTTGAACACCTCAAACTATTTTAACTCACAATGTCCTAATGCTGGTGGTAATCTAAACAGATTCATTCAAAAACTCTTTTGTAATGTTGTTTTTTTTAATTTTTCACACCATTTAACTGTCCGTAATTAAAATGAAATAGTGGTTATCTTTCTTTGAATCATTATAGTAATTAATTTGTTTTTTCTCTACACTCTATAATTAACTTCATCATATTTTAAGCAATTAATTGCGCTAACCGTCCTGCACACCTGTGATGTAGGTCTACTGTGTAGATGTCCCTCCCACTCACCCAACACGTGCATTGTTGTCAGTTAACTCAAACACGTATCGCCCTCATACTCATTCATCCAATTGTAACTATCGTATCGACGAAACATGAGATAGTCAAGTGTGAAATGCAGAAATGAAATGAAATTACATAGGGAAAGCCTATTGTGGTCGGCTTCGACTCCATAACTATGGCCAGGTCAAGCTGATATTTACGGTATTTTTACGATAAAATTATGTTTGTTTTGCCATTTTGTCGGTGTTAAATGGAGAATTTTGATTGTTTTGCTTATCTTATACTATAATGTTTGTGATACACATACCTAATATTGTTTTAGTCGATTTTATGATAACACCAACAAATTGAAAAAAACAAACAAATAACATTAAAAGCATTAATTAAAAAACATTTTAAATTAAAAAATTTTGAAATTAGTTCTTGAAATAAAGCTTTAAAGGACTACCAGTAGAGCCTCGTTTTTCCTTTATTTGGGAACGTTTAACATTTGTCCTATGGAGAATAGATTTGTACTAGCCTAAACCAGCCCGGAAGTTACAAGAACGTCTGATCACTCCAAGTTCACCTGAAACCAGTCCGAAAGTCACCAGAATGTCTGATCACTCCAACTTCACCTGAGAGCAGTCCGGAAGTCACCAGAATGTCTGATCACTCCAACTCCACTTCAAACCATTCTGGAAGTCACCAGAATGTCTGATCACTCCAACTCCATTTGAACCCAGCCCGGAAGTCACCAGAATGTCTGAGCAATCCAACTCCACCTGTAACCAGTTCGAAGTCACCATAATGTCTGATCACTCCAATGCCAACTGAAACACAGCTTTGTTTGTAGGCCTTGCTTAAGAAAATATTTTTAATATTTAGTTAATTATTGGGTACATCAAATGTAGGCAATAGATACAAACCCGTTCGTATATAACAACAAGGTGAGTCCCCGCTAATGTGGGTGACGATCAAGCAAGGGCTATCTGCGAGGTCAGATCTCCGTAGATCATGTCAGATTAGAGGTGGTTGCTCCGTTTACCCCACCCTGTTTACGTTCACACCCAACATCCTCCCTCCCCCGCCAGCTGGGCTGGGAATAAACTGAGAACATAATTAAACCATTCATCAACTATGATTCTCATCCTCATCACTTTCATATGGTCGACTCTATTGGAATTGATACCTTCAAAAATTCTTTTGTAAATATTCTGCAAGTTGAGTAATTTCAAATTGTGACTATTATATAGAAATTGATATTAAATAACATACTGAACATTTTGTTATCTGGATTTACAGATGTAGGCTTATAAATTATTAACTTATTTGTATTTTTTAAATAATAAATAAACACATTTATTTAAAATAAACTATTTAAAATAAAGCATTTTAGAAATAGTGATTATACAAGTAATGCTTATTTGATTATGATATTGGAAAACAAGTTATGTAACTTATGTGCTTGACATATATGTAGATCTATCTACAGTTATCTTGGGGTTAAGTGTTAGAACGGACTTTACAGTCCTAACTTCGTCCCTTAATAAACAAAATTTTCATTTCATTACACAATTCCTCCTAGCAGACAAAGGCACATATTTTATATGACTTGTTGATAAAAAGGAATATGTTTAAAAGAAACAGAAAGTGACTTAGAATTACTTTCTACCACTATGGATTACCTTCTTATTTTATTGGTCGAATGCAATCCTTTAAAACTGTACCTGTTCCTTGTTATAAGGATAGTAGTGGCCTACTGAATGTTTTTGACGTCTACGAGCTCCCAAAGACGTTTTAACTATGGAGGGGAGGCAAAGGCTCTAAGATAGAACAGTGCTATATGTTGTAGAACGTGTGTAATATGCCAGTACTGGTAACTTAGACTGTAATCCCGCTGCTTGGAGGCAAAGTGAATGGAACCCGATGAGTAATGTGTTCTCTCTTTGAATAGATTCTCGCTTAATGGTCACCATTATTATGTACACACCTTAATAAAGTATTAAGTTGGACTATGGACTGGTTTAAAACATGGGCACTGTTAGGACCTCACCTCAGGCTTGTCAACAAAGGTACAACATTTGATCACGTGGTTCGAATTACATGATTAACGGTACGTCGCTCTGATGATTGGTTACTAGGAAATCAATAAATGGTCTTTTCAGAGATTTCATTGATCCCACTTAGTAAACAGACTACACAGATCATCTACACTTATATTCTATTCATGTTTTCAGTAATCCCTCTAATAAATCTTGAAATATGCTAACGGGGCGAAGGGCTCGTAATAGACCAGTACTAGTCTTACATGTAGCAATATCAATATACTGTATGTTGTATAATTAATGGAAAATAAATGTTGCCTTACTGTTTACAATATTTCAAGATATAAATAATTCATTCAATAATTGTTCTTTAGGCCAATGGAAGAAACGTACTTCCTCACGTCATGCATAGTGACCACGGGGGAAGTACTTCCTCAAGCTACGTGTTGACGTCATGCACAGGGACCATGGGGGAAGTACTTCTTAACGCCTCATGTTGATGTTATATACAGGGACCACGGGGGATGTACTTCCTCGTGCCACGTGTTGACGTCATGCACAGGGACCACGGGGGAAGTACTTCTTCACGCCTCATGTTGACGTCATACATAGGGACCACGGGGGAAGTAATCCCACCAAGGGACGTTGCCGCGACAACAAATCGCGGTATCTTGATGCCTTGGACAAATTACGTAGGCCGCGGGTGTCAGCTTGGTCACACGCCGCTAGCCAGGCATGCGGCAAAGATGCGGCATTTGATAATTGTTAATAATTAATTATGGTTTTTTATATACCAGCTTGGATTTAAAAGGATCGATGATTTGTCATTGTCGTGTGACACTTTTGCTATGATAAATTACTGCAGTGTACGATGTAACGAGGCGCTATTTAGTCGAGGTTTTTCTAGCTTACGGTCGCTGGGAGACGGCTGGGTGCCGGCCTGCTTCGGTGTCTCCAACAGCTGACTTGCGTACTCCAGGGAAGCCCATGGTGAGAGAAGCGAGTACCAATAAATGTTGCTTCGCCCTCCAAGTGTAATATATTAAACCTAAAAATTATAAGGGCATTTAGAACATTCTGTTAGCATTTTTTCAAAATCATAAAAAATAGACATAGTATATCCATGAAAGCAGAAAAGACGACAAAGGGATATTAACAAAAAATACTATCTTATTCAAAAACATTTCCTTACAGTTGTGAACACAATTAATGGACTTCTTAGCCCTAACTTCACCAGGTAAAATAAAACGATCTTTTGATGCGTACTTCCACTAACACGATTCAGTTTTTCTAATGTTTCATACAAAATAAGATCAAAATAATTCTTTGCACATCATTGTTATGACTCACTAGGGGACGCCCCTGTACGCTTCGCGTGCCAACCCCGCCGCTCGGGCACGATACACCTCGGCCTTCGGCCTCGGTATGTGACTTTTGACTACAAATAATAGTAGAATAACCGTATGAAGTAAAATGACAATATTAAATTTATTTACAGTATTTCACTGACACTACTTGCGTTGCTACCTTTTTATTAGTATAGGGTTACTTAGCCTATTTCAAACGTGTTATTTAATTTATTTTTGTTTACTAGCTGAATATTAAAATCTCAATGCATCAATAGGGCAATATCAAATATACTAAATAAACATGTCTATTTATTTACAAAACAGCTGTTATTAATTTACTAAAATCAGTTCACTGTTAGTTTTATGGCAAAAAGGACATTTTGAGGGGCTGCTTGTACCCCTTAGGAATGGAATTTCGAAAAATTCTTTCTTAATAGGTCCCTTCGATACTAAAGCTAACTTCCTTCAAAATTTCGTGTAAATTCGTTCAGGGGGTTTTGAGATATCGTGGTTAGTCAGTGAATGAGTGGTATTTGGCTTATATATATAGATAAACATGTGTATTTATATATATCAACCCAATGTTATTATTATGGAAAAAAAGAAACTTTGCGGGGCTGTTTGTACCACTTAGGAATGGAATTTCGAAAAATCCTTTCTTAGTGTGCCTCTAGGGCATAAGATAAACATATGTACTAAATCTCATGTCTCTATCTTTGTGGTTTTTGCTGGGCAATGTTGAATCAGTGAGTCAGGACTTGTCTTTTTATATAATATTTAGATAAGCAATAACAACCATCAAAATAAAAACACAACCATGTTTGAATGTTGCTACGTAACTAATGGTTCTCCTATCCACTTCAGTAATTAACGGCAACACAACAATGTTTAAATGTAGCTACGCAACTAATGGTTCTACATATCCACTTCAGTAATTAACGGCAACACAACAATGTTTGAATGTTGCTACTCAACTAATGGTTCTCCTATCCACTTCAGTAATTAACGGCAACACAACAATGTTTGAATGTTGCTACGCAACTAATGGTTCTACATATCCACTTCAGTAATTAACGGCAACACAACAAAGTTTGAATGTTGCTACGCAACTAATGGTTCTCCTATCCACTTCAGTAATTAACGGCAACACAACAATGTTTGAATGTTGCTACGCAACTAATGGTTCTCCTATCCACTTCAGTAATTAACGGCAACACAACCATGTTTGAATGTTGCTACGTAACTAATGGTTCTCCTATCCACTTCAGTAATTAACGGCAACACAACCATGTTTGAATGTTGCTACGTAACTAATGGTTCTCCTATCCACTTCAGTAATTAACGGCAACACAACAATGTTTAAATGTTGCTACGCAACTAATGGTTCTACATATCTACTTCAGTAATTAACGGCAACAATGTTTGAATGTTGCTACGCAACTAGTGGTACCATCTATCCACTTCAGTAATTAACGGCAACACAACAATGTTTGAATGTTGCTACGCAACTAATGGTACCATCTATCCACTTCAGTAATTAACGGCAACACAATAATGTTTGAATGTTGCTATGCAACTAATGGTTCTCCTATCTACTTCAGTAATTAACGGCAACAATGTTTGAATGTTGCTACGCAACTAATGGTACCATCTATCCACTTCAGTAATTAACGGCAACACAACAATGTTTGAATGTTGCTATGCAACTAATGGTTCTACATATCTACTTCAGTAATTAACGGCAACAATGTTTGAATGTTGCTACGCAACTAATGGTATCATCTATCCACTTCAGTAATTAACGGCAACACAACAATGTTTGAATGTTGCTACGCAACTAATAGTACCATCTATCCACTTCAGTAATTAACGGCAACACAACAATGTTTGAATTTTGCTACGCAACTAATAGTACCATCTATCCACTTCAGTAATTAACGGCAACACAACAATGTTTGAATGTTGCTATGCAACTAATGATTCTCCTATCTACTTCAGTAATTAACGGCAACAATGTTTGAATGTTGCTACGCAACTAATAGTACCATCTATCCACTTCAGTAATTAACGGCAACACAACAATGTTTGAATGTTGCTATGCAACTAATGATTCTCCTATCTACTTCAGTAATTAACGGCAACAATGTTTGAATGTTGCTACGCAACTAATAGTACCATCTATCCACTTCAGTAATTAACGGCAACACAACAATGAATGAATGTTGCTACGCAACTAATGGTTCTCCTGTCTACTTCAGTAATTAACGGCAACACAACAATGATTGAATGTTGCTATGCAACTAATAGTAACATCTATCCACTTCAGTAATTAATGGCAACACAACAATGATTGAATGTTGCTACGCAACTAATGGTTCTCCTATCTACTTCAGTAATAACGGCAACACAAATGCTTACCAGCTGATAATTTCGTTCTTACTGACAGGATGGATGAAAGTGAGGCATGAAGTAAAACTTGAAGCCCTTTGATTCGTATAGAAAAAATTTAAATCCCTACTGCATTCTGAAATCGATTTGCAAGCGTTTTAAAAGTTAACTCTGCAAAATGGTCGACACATCGACTTAATATCACCCGGAGGGTGTAGTTCATAAATATGTATATCAAAAGATTTTTTAAAACGTTCTTTGAATTCTATAAATATAAAGTGTACCTTAAATAATGTATTGAACAAGTAAATTATAAATTCTCAAGATTGATAATCTTGTCGGTCTGTACACGTAA
This sequence comes from Stictocephala bisonia, assembly GCA_035578905.1. NCBI lineage: Eukaryota > Metazoa > Arthropoda > Insecta > Hemiptera > Membracidae > Stictocephala > Stictocephala bisonia. The sequence continues at coordinate 1,931,003 of JAQJVL010000104.1, read as the reverse complement.
ATGATTTATTTTGATAAAACTAATTTATTGTAGATAAATAAAAAACTTAATTGGCATATGAGCAAATATTACACAATAATTTCATAATTTTTCTTCTTTAGCATGTTGCAAAACATTTTGCATAAATTATGTTTGCCTACTATCTTGATTAACCTACAATGCATAACAAATTGACTTTATTTTAAAAATACAATTGAAATAAAATACAAATAAATCTTTCAACGTTATAATCAAACCGATAATTAGACAGCAAAAATCTCAACTGTTTAGTAATAATTAATAACATTAATAACAGTAACAAGGTATTTTTTAATAATTTTAAAAGGCTCCTTTTTAACAGCGACATTGAAATATGTAACAGCTGGGTATCTGAAGTAAAGAGCTGGGGAAAGTCGACAGGGTAAGTAATAATTACAGTTATTTATCAATGAAGGATGTTACCTAGGAAACGAATTTCAGCTAAATTTTAGGTTTGTTTTCATTCTATTAAGATTTGTTTATTTACCGTTGCTTTTTAAAAATTTAGATTGTGGATTTTGGATTAAGAAAAAATATGAGTTATCTGTTTGTAGCAGTATAACTCTTGACTATACTTATAATAGATAGCTCATGTATTCGGGCTATTTTGATTAGTTAGTGAGATCTACAATCACAGCTAGTTTAAAATGCATTACATTTTCATGGAACTGCACTAGCGCTCCACTAGAGGACCACAAAATAGCTGATACAACAGATTTCAATAGCTGATTTCAGATTGGATGGGATATCTGTATGTTTGAAATCAATTGTATTACTGAAAATAACATAATGTAATGTAAAAATAATAAATATAAAACGTTGCTGTTTATATCACAGTCACTTGAACCCTTCATTAACACGTATGTGTATGAGTGGGTGGGAGTGCTATCACTACTGTACGTGTATGGGTGAGTGGAAGGACCATCACCATTGCACATGTATGGGTGTGCAGGAGGTTCATATCATCACTGAGGGTCGATGAGTAAATATTATTTTATAGATCACAAAAATAATTCGTTCACAGATATTGACCGATAGCTAATTAGTTATAAATAAACTAATGATGATAAAAATCCTATCGGAATAAATAATAATCGCTAATATTTAGTAGTACAAAAAAAGTACTGGAAAATTGTATATGCGATTATTGAGTTTAACTGAATGGTTTTGTTACGCTGTATTTACGTATGTATGTAAATATGTACATGATGTATGTTCGTACATAAACGTCGCAGTGCTGTAATCCAACTACAGTACATACTGTACTTGCATACGTTTTGGAGTTAATGTGTCACGAAATAGGCTTTCCGTGTTGACTCGGCGTTTTTTCATTGTGGTGGACGTTGTTTGATATCCATTGTCAGAATAAAACGTATCAATATTTAAAAAAGAAAATGACAAAAATCCAGACGTCAGATATCCAGATATCTGAAGCCCCTTGGTTGCCCCTGCCAAATAAAGACATATTTCTTGTCAACATGCCACACGTGGTATTTTACCTAACAGGACAAACTCCAGAATGGAATGTCGAGTCCAAGTTGAAAAACGAGTATTTTATAACACTCAATATCTTAGTTAGAGCAAAATCATTTTACTCTTGATTCGAATACAAAAAAATATTTTATTAATAAAATCTCTCTGAATATTTTTTATATGAATGCCATTCTTCTAACATATTGCCCATTTAGCACGATAGCTATTAGTATATGGATATCAAGAAAAAGTGAAATATCCGGGTATTTGTTGTAGACTAATAGATCCACTGTGTCAAATTAATGGAGACTGGACAAGGATTAGCATACTTACCAGTAGCATCTTAATCATTTTCTTATCGTTCGGATCTTAGGTTCGCATATCGAAAACGCCAAAAAACTTGATTTTCGGTCCGTAATAAAGATCGTATCGTAACATTTGAAGTGTCATTTGATAGGCGAAGAATTGTTCTACGTAGCCTACAATAAGTAATCATTACTATTGAAATGAAAATTTTAATAATTTTTTACAGTTATATGTGTGAAACTTTAAATATTATTCTTACCGATTTTAAGTAAATAAAAATAAGTAAAAAAAAAAAGTAAATAAAAAATAAAAAATAAATAAAAGCTCATGTATCAACTTATGGTCTTATAATAGAAAAGAATATCATGTTTAGGCTGCTGGCGCAAATTATATGACCCTATAGGCACAGATAACGCTCTGTGCTATAGGGCTATCAGCGGTGGCTTGGCTGTTTGAGAAATCGCCACTGGATGTAAAAATAAAAAATAATTAAATATAATAGATAAATTAAACAAATAGGACTAGCTGATGTAAAACAAACCATATTAAACCAATCTCGTCTTTGGAGAAACAATTTGCTACGAGTATGAAAGTAAAATCGATTCAATAGAAATTAATTTGAATTGGTAGATTACAACCACATGGTCTTCACAAGATACTTTATGGGTGCGTACCATTTAGGCGTAACTAAATTGTATTACCGTATGTATTCGAGGAACACTTAATGGTTAGTTATTTGTTAATAACGCATTGTAGAGTTAATTTCCTATTACAATTCAATGTTGTAAATAACTTGTAACACAGGGGACAAAGAAACATAGGTCGCTTTTTTGTGGCAGTAGCGAACGCCAAAGTGGCAGATATAATGTAAATCTTTATAAATTTGTAGTAATAATTACAACGTTTATCCTTCAGGATTTGGATGGGAATAATAAGAGGGACTGACGACGGTGCTGGTCCTGCCCTGCATACCATGCGGACTACTCGAATAAGAGGGACTGATGACGGTGCTGGTCCTGTCCTGCATACCATGGGGACTACTCGAATAAGAGGGACTGATGACGGTGCTGGTCCTGCCCTGCATACCATGCGGACTACTCGAATAAGAGGGACTGATGACGGTGCTGGTCCTGTCCTGCATACCATGGGGACTACTCGAATAAGAGGGACTGATGACGGTGCTGGTCCTGCCCTGCATACCATGCGGACTACTCGAATAAGAGGGACTGATGACGGTGCTGGTCCTGTCCTGCATACCATGGGGACTACTCGAATAAGAGGGACTGATGACGGTGCTGGTCCTGTCCTGCATACCATGGGGACTACTCGAATAAGAGGGACTGATGACGGTGCTGGTCCTGCCCTGCATACCATGCGGACTACTCGAATAAGAGGGACTGATGACGGTGCTGGTCCTGCCCTGCATACCATGGGGACTACTCGAATAAGAGGGACTGATGACGGTGCTGGTCCTGCCCTGCATACCATGCGGACTACTCGAATAAGAGGGACTGATGACAGTGCGGGTCCTGCCCTGCATACCATGCGGACTACTCGAATAAGAGGGACTGATGACGGTGCTGGTCCTGCCCTGCATACCATGCGGACTACTCGAATAAGAGGGACTGACGACGGTGCTGGTCCTGCCCTGCATACCATGCGGACTACTCGAATAAGAGGGACTGATGACGGTGCTGGTCCTGCCCTGCATACCATGCGGACTACTCGAATAAGAGGGACTGATGACGGTGCTGGTCCTGCCCTGCATACCATGCGGACTACTCGAATAAGAGGGACTGACGACGGTGCTGGTCCTGCCCTGCATACCATGCGGACTACTCGAATAAGAGGGACTGACGACGGTGCTGGTCCTGCCCTGCATACCATGCGGACTACTCGAATAAGAGGGACTGATGACGGTGCTGGTCCTGCCCTGCATACCATGCGGACTACTCGAATAAGAGGGACTGATGACGGTGCTGGTCCTGCCCTGCATACCATGCGGACTACTCGAATAAGAGGGACTGACGACGGTGCTGGTCCTGCCCTGCATACCATGCGGACTACTCGAATAAGAGGGACTGATGACGGTGCTGGTCCTGCCCTGCATACCATGCGGACTACTCGAATAAGAGGGACTGATGACGGTGCTGGTCCTGCCCTGCATACCATGCGGACTACTCGAATAAGAGGGACTGATGACGGTGCTGGTCCTGCCCTGCATACCATGCGGACTACTCGAATAAGAGGGACTGATGACGGTGCTGGTCCTGCCCTGCATACCATGCGGACTACTCGAATAAGAGGGACTGACGACGGTGCTGGTCCTGCCCTGCATACCATGCGGACTACTCGAATAAAAGGACTGATGACGGTGCTGGTCCTGCCCTGCATACCATGCGGACTACTCGAATAAGAGGGACTGATGACGGTGCTGGTCCTGCCCTGCATACCATGCGGACTACTCGAATAAGAGGGACTGATGACGGTGCTGGTCCTGCCCTGCATACCATGCGGACTACTCGAATAAGAGGGACTGATGACGGTGCTGGTCCTGCCCTGCATACCATGCGGACTACTCGAATAAGAGAGACTGACGACGGTGCTGGTCCTGCCCTGCATACCATGCGGACTACTCGAATAAAAGGAACTGATGACGGTGCTGGTCCTGCCCTGCATACCATGCGGACTACTCGAATAAGAGGGACTGACGACGGTGCTGGTCCTGCCCTGCATACCATGCGGACTACTCCAATAAGAGGGACTGATGACGGTGCTGGTCCTGCCCTGCATACCATGCGGACTACTCGAATAAGAGGGACTGATGACAGTGCGGGTCCTGCCCTGCATACCATGCGGACTACTCGAATAAGAGGGACTGACGACGGTGCTGGTCCTGCCCTGCATACCATGCGGACTACTCCAATAAGAGGGACTGATGACGGTGCTGGTCCTGTCCTGCATACCATGCGGACTACTCGAATAAAAGGAACTGATGACGGTGCTGGTCCTGTCCTGCATACCATGCGGACTACTCGAATAAAAGGAACTGATGACGGTGCTGGTCCTGTCCTGCATACCATGCGGACTACTCGAATAAAAGGGACTGATGACGGTGCTGGTCCTGTCCTGCATACCATGCGGACTACTCGAATAAAAGGAACTGATGACGGTGCTGGTCCTGTCCTGCATACCATGCGGACTACTCGAATAAAAGGAACTGACGACGGTGCTAGTCCTGCCCTGCATACCATGCGGACTACTCGAATAAGAGGGACTGACGACGGTGCTGGTCCTGCCCTGCATACCATGCGGACTACTCCAATAAGAGGGACTGATGACGGTGCTGGTCCTGTCCTGCATACCATGCGGACTACTCGAATAAAAGGAACTGATGACGGTGCTGGTCCTGTCCTGCATACCATGCGGACTACTCGAATAAAAGGAACTGATGACGGTGCTGGTCCTGTCCTGCATACCATGCGGACTACTCGAATAAGAGGTACTGACGACGGTGCTGGTCCTGCCCTGCATACCATGCGGACTACTCGAATAAAAGGAACTGATGACGGTGCTGGTCCTGTCCTGCATACCATGCGGACTACTCGAATAAAAGGAACTGATGACGGTGCTGGTCCTGCCCTGCATACCATGCGGACTACTCGAATAAAAGGAACTGATGACGGTGCTGGTCCTGTCCTGCATACCATGCGGACTACTCGAATAAAAGGAACTGATGACGGTGCTGGTCCTGCCCTGCATACCATGCGGACTACTCGAATAAAAGGAACTGATGACGGTGCTGGTCCTGTCCTGCATACCATGCGGACTACTCGAATAAAAGGAACTGACGACGGTGCTGGTCCTGCCCTGCATACCATGCGGACTACTCGAATAAAAGGAACTGATGACGGTGCTGGTCCTGTCCTGCATACCATGCGGACTACTCGAATAAAAGGAACTGATGACGGTGCTGGTCCTGTCCTGCATACCATGCGGACTACTCGAATAAAAGGAACTGATGACGGTGCTGGTCCTGCCCTGCATACCATGCGGACTACTCGAATAAAAGGAACTGATGACGGTGCTGGTCCTGTCCTGCATACCATGCGGACTACTCGAATAAAAGGAACTGATGACGGTGCTGGTCCTGTCCTGCATACCATGCGGACTACTCGAATAAAAGGAACTGATGACGGTGCTGGTCCTGTCCTGCATACCATGCGGACTACTCGAATAAAAGGAACTGATGACGGTGCTGGTCCTATCCTGCATACCATGCGGACTACTCGAATAAAAGGAACTGATGACGGTGCTGGTCCTGTCCTGCATACCATGCGGACTACTCGAATAAAAGGAACTGATGACGGTGCTGGTCCTGTCCTGCATACCATGCGGACTACTCGAATAAAAGGAACTGATGACGGTGCTGGTCCTGTCCTGCATACCATGCGGACTACTCGAATAAAAGGAACTGATGACGGTGCTGGTCCTGTCCTGCATACCATGCGGACTACTCGAATAAAAGGAACTGATGACGGTGCTGGTCCTGTCCTGCATACCATGCGGACTACTCGAATAAAAGGAACTGATGACGGTGCTGGTCCTGTCCTGCATACCATGCGGACTACTCGAATAAAAGGAACTGATGACGGTGCTGGTCCTGTCCTGCATACCATGCGGACTACTCGAATAAAAGGGACTGATGACGGTGCTGGTCCTGTCCTGCATACCATGTGGACTACTCGAATAAAAGGAACTGATGACGGTGCTGGTCCTGTCCTGCATACCATGCGGACTACTCGAATAAAAGGAACTGATGACGGTGCTGGTCCTGTCCTGCATACCATGCGGACTACTCGAATAAAAGGAACTGATGACGGTGCTGGTCCTGTCCTGCATACCATGCGGACTACTCGAATAAGAGGGACTGATGACGGTGCTGGTCCTGTCCTGCATACCATGCGGACTACTCGAATAAGAGGGACTGATGACGGTGCTGGTCCTGCCCTGCATACCATGCGGACTACTCGACACTTATTCAGCGCACTATTGAATGTAACCTGTAAGAAATCAAGTGTAATAAGAATGGTTTCTGCGTGATATGAACAAAAAATGATAATTTTAGTGGTTCAACCGTGTTTAAGATTATTTAAAAATACAGTATATTGTTATCTCGTTTGGATTACCAACATATAAATACATCCATCCTGAGAGCCAAAGTACTTTGTATTTTCATTGATTTGTAAGTTTTAATATAATCAAGGGTATTATCCTTCTTTAACCCTAGAGAGGAATCGCGTATGAGTATGAGGCTAAAGGTATCGATACGTACATGTTAAGCAATCAGTAAACTTCATAATCACAGTTGATAGATTGTTAATTGTTTAATAAAAATTACTAATACACGAAAAAAAACATTTGAAGATCAATTGTTAATAAATTTTGTTAGCTTTTATTACAAATGTCAGTGACTGATAAGTCCCATAAGACCCTATTTAAAAGTATTTTTTCGATTCTAGGTATTGTACGTAAATTTCACGTGTTTTTTTCTCTAAGTCTTTTTTAATAAAATGACTTTTTAAATTTAATAAAAATGACACTACATTGATACATTACACTGAAGGAAGGGGGAACTAAAGCCCTGCTGTTTAGATAAACATCTGCTATGATAAACAAATAATTTAGAGCAGAGGTACCTAATAACACGTCAAAATTACGTAAGATACCTATCTAGGGTTAAAGGAAGAGGATCAACGTGTATTTGATTATGTCCGGATGGGCCAGAATCCAATGTTATCCGTATTAGTGGGCCAAGTTATAACGTTATCCGTCCCGGAGAGCCAAGATATAATTTATCGTTTTAGAAAGACCAGTAAATACATTATCAACTAGAAATCCATGAGAACGCCAAGATCTGGCACAGGTAGTCTTGGCTCCCAGCAAGACCCAATCCTGAAAGCCCGTATTCTGTATTACACGACGTGGAGAGGAGAGGCAAAATGGTATGTTAACCGTTCTGAAAGGCCGCTATAATATGCTACCTGTTCTTAAAAATCAATATAGGTGACGACTATATTGTACAGGCCATTGCCACTGTACGTGTATGGGCGGGCGGGTGGGTCAATGACACTGTACATGTATGGGTGGGCGGGTGGGTCAATACCACTGTACGTGTATGGGCAGGCGGGTGGGTCAATACCACTGTACGTGTATGGATGGGTGGTTGGGTCAATGCCACTGTAAGTGTATGGATGGGCGAGTGTGTCAATGCCACTGTACGTGAATGGATGGGTGGTTGGGTCAATGCCACTGTAAGTGTATGGATGGGTGAGTGGGTCAATGCCACTGTACGTGTATGGATGGGCGAGTTGGTCAATGCCACTGTACGTGTATGGGTGGGCGGGTAGGTCAATACGACTGGACGTGTATGGGCGGGTGGGTGTGTCACTGCCACTGTACGTGTATGGTGGGCGCGTGGGTAATAACACAATTTAAAACCAATAAATTTAAATATTTTGCTATTGTTTGTACTGTACACAGTACAAACAGTTGCCTAAACCTTTTATGAATCTACTAACTGCGCATTAGCATTGAATTTATATACAGATAGATTTTTTATCCAATGTGAAATTCTATGTCTCCAATTATCAGTTGTTTTGAGGTCCAGTACCGGAGCGCTAGTGTAGTCCCCTGTAATATAATGCAGATTAAGCCAACAGAAGTGGCAGACCTCACTAACTAATCAAATTGTTGGCGCATACTCCTACTACATGAGATATCTATTTGTAATAAATATGTTCAAGGGTACTATTCATAATGTAAAAGCATACTTCCTAAAACAAATTTAAAATAATTTATTTTTTTAAATAGCTCATTAAGCTGATTTCGGAAAGACACAAGTTTTGGTACGTATTGAAAATGTTAGTTTATTTTTAGCTGGTAAAAACAGCTGTTTTAAGTTAATAGTTTGATGCCATGAATATAAACGAAAATAATTGTATTCTTGTGGGAATAGATCAAATTGAATGGATCGTCTTGCCCTCAGGAATAAAATTAAACATATAACTACTTTTATTATATTATAATTACTTTTATAATTATCAATAGGGTGACGACCCGTTCCGAAAAGAACGGAATAAAACACTTTATTACTAAAAACAGTACGTCCCAAGTAGTCTGGAAAGTAGCATAGTAGTAAAGGGCTAATACAGTTAGTTATTCGACATGGAATGCAAATAAAAGTTATCCAGATTAGAGAGCCACAATTTCATGTTATACGGTTATCTGATGTCAAGTTACTTGCCCGTATCACCGAGACGTTGGTGGACACATCGGGTCATAATATTAACTCGCCGTCCGAGGATTAGAGTATCCTGCCTCGCACGTACGGGTGGTGCAGTGGCCATTCCCATCGTTAGCCGCCCAGATGTCCAGTCGGCTAATCGTCGGTCATCGTTGCTCGTTAGCCGTTATTTACCCGCGCTCTGCACGCAACTCACATTCCCTCACTTCCCCTTCCGCCTCCTCAACCCGACTTTCACAAGTTGAAGAATTCTTCCAGCTGCTAATTATATTTTTGTTAAATTTACTTTTGCCTCAGTAAAATTTGTTCCAAGAGTTTTAATCAAAGTGACCATTATATTTATCACCGCCTTTGTCATTAGTTATCGGTCGATAAATAAACAGATGCAATTTATACTATATTTTGCCACTGTATCGATAAAAGTAGTTTTATTTCGCCTCTGGACCTCTGTTTCCTCTGTTACTGTAGGTACTGAGAGGTAAACTGGTTAATTATAAAGGCAATAATCTGCTGGTAATATGTATTTACATTATAATATTCAGTAAGTTGATATACAGGGTGTTTGAAAAGTATGGGGCAAAACTTTAGGAAATGATTAAGTAGGTAAAAATGAACAAAAAAGTTCCTATGTGTCTTATCTCGCTTAGTTTGGCGTCTGTCTGTCTTTACGTGTGTTCTTTAAAGAATACCATATCTCTTAAACGGTATTAGCTATAGTTTTGAAACTTGATATGAATATTTAACCTCACACCACCTAATATACTCTAAAAAAAAATAAAATAATATTTATGCCCGTTTCAAAATGGCGGCCGTTTCAACATTTTAATGCAAATTTCATGTAAACCAAAGAAAAAAACAAAAGAAATTTTACGTTACATAATGTTTAGGTTAAAAAGAGGCAAATCTTTTGGTATCTCATTTCTTACAATCGTAAAGTAAATAACTGAGAAAATGTCATTTTTCTGATTGTGTGCAAAATTTGACTGGTGGTTTTGTTCAAGTCAGTATACACAAGTATACGAAAGTTGCAAAACCATTTTGCACAATTCTGAAAAATTATATTTTCTCAGTTATTTCTGTCCCATTGTAAGAATAGATTTGCCTCTTTTTAAGCTAAATATTAGGTATCGTAACAATTTTTTTGTTTTTGCTTTGGTTTTCATAAAATTTAGCGTTAACGTTTTAAACGGCCGCCATTTTCAAACGGGTGAAAACATTATTTTATAGCATATTAGGTGGTGTAAAGTTAAATATTCGTGTCAAGTTTTAAAACTATAGCTAATACAGTTTAAGAGATAAGGTATTAAAAAAACACACACACAGCAGACAGACAGACGCCAAACTTAGCGAGATGAGACACATCTTCATTGGATACTTTTTGTTTATTTTCACCAATTTAATCATTTTGAAGTTTTGTCCCACACTTTTCAAACACCCTGTATAATAAATCGTTGAAATTGTCTAGATATATATATAGATGAAATAGTAACTTATCTAGAAATGAATAAGTTACAATACGAAGCTAATAATTAAATGACTTTTAACAGTTTTTTTGCATCTAATTATGAAGCCAGGCTCTAACCAACAACGCCATCCCCAACTTAATTTTTTCTAATGGAACGCCCAATGTTTTGTGGGGATTTCAGATAGTAAATATAATTTAAATCCCTTTTTGTACTGGGATAATTTTTCATTTATAGAATCGTATACGAGTTACACATAGTCCAAGATTTCATACAATACAGCTAGGCCTACTGTTATGTGGGCTAGTAGACCACTCTTACCATTGCCACCTGCTAACTTGCATCATGACATTGTTGGAACATAAACAATTACTCACCTTTACACTTTCAGTCTGTCAACAATTAATTACTGTGGCAATTGTTCTGGATTAAAATTTCCTTTTTTAGTTTTATTGCAAAAGTTGTGTTTTCTAATGTTCCGGCGAAAACGAGTTTCCGTTCTAAGGAATATCTCTTCTGATATATAACTAAATTGTAACCACTTTGAAACAGCAAATTTAATATATTTTTTAAGTTAGTAGAAACTACATAGTTACCTCTGAAACGTAATACATTTGTATGTTTTTATTGTTTTTCAAATAACTTTGTTTTGGCGCAACTCTATTAAGATTGATTTGAAGATAAACTTGCTGCACTACAGTTTCTGTTACTTAAAAAATACACTTCAACAATAACTCACCGTGACGTCATTGTTTGTAAACTACATTGCAAAACACTTAAAGAAACAATAAAACAACCATTACGTTAGGTAATGCAGAATAATTGGCACAGTGAACAGTAATTGTTGACAGACTGAAAGTTTATAGGTTAGTAATTGTTTATGTTCCAACAATGGCATGATTCCAATTATCAGATGTCTATGATAATAATCGTCTACTAGCCCACCTATAATATAAAGGCCTAGGCCTAGCTGTAATGTATGAACTTTGGGCTCAATATGTAACTCGTGTACGGTTCAATATATAAAACATTACCCAAGTTTAAAAAAGGCTTAAAATCATATCGTGCAGTTCTTCAAAGGTAGTGTTTTAAATGGTGAGGCCCATTACTCACAAACAAATGGGAGTTAATTGTTATAAATACTGAAGACTAATTTGTCGATGTTATCTTATATAAACCGTTGGTGCACTAATACATTTAGCTTATCTGGACATTGTAAGTGTCTCGCGGATGACGGATGCTGTGACACCCAAGAACGGAGGAGATGATATCTGGACCATGAATGTCACCTCGCGGGACTGCCATCCTCCATCCTCATCCCTGTGATCCCGTTATTGATGATTATTGCCGGAGGAGTAAATCATGGATAAAGTGGTTCTCCAGATGTAACGGAGATTTCCATATCAAATGTGCGGACATATTTGCCCAGGAACGTCGTGTGCTTTGATTTACACTGTCGGGTTTCTAGTGCGACCCCTTTATCTATAACATATGTTTCTCAATCTATAATTCCCAATTGGCATGTCAGACATAATCAGTCCACTTTAAGTTCTTCTAAAAAATGTTTAAAGATTAATCAACTTTCTGCTTTTATACTTCCAAGACCATGTTCAGTTATGAGTGTAAATACATTAACAGCGAACGCTTCGTCTGTGTATCGAGTCTTGAATATCGCAAATCGTATTAAACATTTTATATAGATATCTCATTATTACAAAAACTTGTATTCTGAGTTGTATTAAAATACATAATATTCTCAACATCTACTGTATGCTGAGATCAATATCTATTTAATACTGAGGAACAGTTTATGTTGAAATTATTGAGGATGTTTCCATTTTACTGTGCAGTCTTCACATATAATGTTGATTCCAGAGCCAGACAACCACATATCTATAATAAGTCATCAAATGATTGGATAAAGCCGTCATTATCAGTACGTCAATGAATAATTAGTTTCCCCAAACATCAAATGTGTCCATCAATATTCTGATTCGGGATGGTTTACAAAATTGTTGATGGTGTTCACAGCTGTTCAGGGAGTAGAGTTTAGAATCGATCCTAACCTCAATCGATCAGTGACTGAGGTTAGAATCGTTCCCATCCATTACTACATGTATTACAGACGGATTTAGTGCGTATTTGTGTTGTTAAAGTGTGTACTGTACTTAAATTTCAAAAAAATTTGTGTTCTGTATTTTCTTCAAGTTTTGTCATATGATGAGAGATAGCAAAGGAAAGCTAACAGAAACAGTTTAACTTCTAATATATTCTGTTGTTTAACACTACTAACTCCTTTCTTTAAATGAACAAAATAGTTTGAATAATGCAATGTTCTTATTAATATTAGGTTTAATCTGGAATAGGTGTTTCTGTATAAACCTCTATGTGATCTTAACTTATAGAGTATATTGGAATAATTTTATAAAACCCCTCAGCATTAAGAAGTATATAAATAAATAAATAAAACACCAAATCCGATTACATGCATCTAGTAATGGATGTTATCGATTCTAACCTCAATCACTGATCGATTGAAGTTAGGATCGATTCTAACCTCAATCACTGATCAATTGAGGTTAGGATCGATTGTAAGCTCAAATGATCAGTAGCGAGTGAATGTTATCTAACATCACCAGCCCAATCCGAGATCCAGCGGTAGCAATTAATACCTCTGTGGTCTGTCTCCACAGAGGTAATAGCGTCTATCTCGCATCAATCATGGTAGCCATTGTCCATTAATTCTAATTGACTTTGAGACGAGTCGATCAAAATATTTCTGCCGGCGGTGGTTAGAGTGTCACAGTTTCCGCTGGTCATCTCGCCGCCAACCGGACACGTAATATTTATTTTTACGCTCTGTTGTAATCAACGAGGAAATCATCGTTTGATTTAGCCTTAAAAAATAAAATTGAACAAAGAATTCAGAAACGCCGTTCAGAACATGTGAAAACTGTGCTATTGCTGTCAAATTTATTTTCGTTATTTTTGTGTGAATTGAATTTTGGACTTTGAATTCTGTATAAATATCTGTTAACACTTTAAAGTATTACTTATGGCTTAAACTTATTTGTTTTCTAAAAGTCACTACAGTCAAGGTTTTTAAGAATACTTGGCCACATGACTTTAATAGACGATTGCTTGTTGACCTTCATTGTTGACATAGCGTTTCAACAGATAAAAAACTCTTGTCGTTCTTGGATGTTACTATCTTGACCTAAATCCCCATAAAATTATATATCGTCATATCATGTCAGTATTCAAACATCACTAAAATATTATACTTATAAGGTAAGACCACAGATGAGTAAGAAACTGAATTCGCACTGTATTAGTGGTCGAGTTGTTATCCCTCTACTTCACCATGGAGATGGCAGGCCCAGCACCTTGCCAGTCCCTTAAATCCTCAAGGATAAAAATAGTAATTACTAATAAAGATTTATAGAGATCTTCATTAGTTGTAATATATTTATAACTGCCACTGAGGCTTTCACTGCGCCCATAAGACAGCGACATTTGTTTCTTTCCTCTGTGAAAAGACTGATTCTATCCTAAAAGTAGTATCTTCTTGCAGTTACAAACATAATTGAATTCGTTTTTAAAAAGTCGCTATTGAGATAGAGGCAATCTTGGTGTTGTATATATTTGTTTAGCCTATATCTGTAATGTTGTTTTATAAACATCGTGTTATTTTTTTTTTAAGTGTCCAAAAGATTTAACAACCTTAAAAATACAACAAAAATAAATATCCCAACAACAACAATACGGATTTTATTCAGAACATTTTTAAAGTGTAGAACATTCTGATTGTTTGTTGTTTTTCATGGTATTTTAAAATATCTTCTGCCCTAGAATAATATATCAAATTCAACTTCAAGTAAAAAGCAATATTCTGTATGCATAGATAAATATTAATTATTCCAAGGCTTTAGTAACCAACTAATTCAACATCTGTTAAAGACGTTATATAGCTATGATATGGCCCTGCTTCCTCCCTTGTTATTATCTTAAACACCTTAATATGATTTATGAATGTTTTAACAACCATTTTCCTAAAAACATCCGAGAATCCTATCCAAACTGTGCTTGACAGTAAAGGCCACAGCCGCCCTTCCAGACAAAACAAATCTGGGCTGGAACGTCCATCTTTGGAGCCTAAATTAAGCCCGTACACCCAATTAACTTGTTCCACTGCCAGTCAAATTAGCTCCCCTTCCGGTAACCGACCAATTCCAAAAATAATCCGGAGTGATTCCAAAAAGAGAAAACATTACTGCTTATGTGTCTGATGCAAATCTCCTTCACAGGGACATTTTTTGTTGGAGTGTTCTGTCATGTTCTATTCACGATAAAACCAATGATACATAGTTAGGCTACTATTTTACGTATTTTCCCCGAATAAATTATGTTTGATATACATTTATTGTGATAATGTAACGGAAAGTGTTGATAGCTAATTTTTCTATCCAAATATATATGCTACACCTTATTAAAACTGTTATAATTTCAAAAACTTGTCAAATTGAAAACATCAACAAATTAGAAAAACCACAAAGTAACTAACATAAAGTATTTATTTAAGAATTTATTAAAATTTAAATCGAAAATCGGCTTATGAATAAAATGTTTCAAGGACTTCTGTGGAGCTCTGATCTTGCTTGTTTTGAAAACTTTATCGCTGGTATTTTATGGAGAATAGATTTGAAATTCGTGCTGACTGACATCAGGCTGGGAAGAATAGACATGATTTCTTGGAGCTCATTTACCATACGAAAATGACAAAACATTGTCAGTCTTTAAAAGAACGAGTTGTATCTAGTGGAACTAGTATTACTAGCTCTAAATGTCCACCTGTAGGTGGGGTGGGTGGTCCTGAATCGGTTACCAATTCGTGGAATTTAAGAGGTGAACGGTTGATCCTAATCAGAATTGAACTATTTTGAAAGAAATCAGCTGGTGGCCATAATCGCAATTTTTTTGTGGTGTCATTGGGCCATTTTAAAATTACTATCTATAAAAATAGTAATAGTGGGTAGAATGAATAAAGTTTAATAAATGCTATAACTAAGGAAATTGTTAGCTTTTGCTAACCCTTAGAAAAATGTTGAAATTCCGAAATGTTTAGGTTTTACTGACCATTTTCATATGAAGAAATGTTAGATTTCTCTCCACGGTCTTGGAAAAAGGTGTCAGTTTTGTTAGGCAGGGTAGGGAGATGCTAACTTTATTAGAAAAAGGTCTAAAACACCCAATTAAAAAAATGCTGCTTTAAAAAATCTTAATCAGCACAAAAACCTTTAAACAGCAAAATTGGAACCATTTTCCAAGAAGTTATTTGGATTCAGCGCAGCTTGTCAAACTAAAAATTCTCCCAAGAAATAAGTTATTTGAGTGCTTTTCTCTAAAAGCTGGCCTTTCTCTTGAAAATGTACCTGGACAGATTGTTCAGTGTAATTTGTATTTCTTTCTGCTTCCCTTTTCTTAATTTACATTTGATTTATTTTCAATTGCTGTACTAATACTACGCGTTGAAGTTCTGGCAAAGTAAGTGTTAAAGTTTCGGCTGATTCAAAAGTAGAAACAATTTTTTTATTCCTTTTATTTTTCTAAGATGCAGCTGTTCGATACCTTCCA
This sequence comes from Stictocephala bisonia, assembly GCA_035578905.1. NCBI lineage: Eukaryota > Metazoa > Arthropoda > Insecta > Hemiptera > Membracidae > Stictocephala > Stictocephala bisonia. Next base: position 1,914,803 of record JAQJVL010000104.1, on the reverse strand, counting down.
GATCAGTAGCGTTTATGGTATTTGTAGCGGTTCGCGCTGAATCACTAGTTATTGGAGCCTTTTGAGATTTTCACTTTTCATCTTATTTACGCCTATTCCTGCTGAAAGGGCACAAGGGATTTTAACAATTGTAGGATTTGACTTTGTTCCATTACCTCCAACATATCCTTTTCCCAGCCTCTTTATATTATTTTTTTGTTCCCCGAAGCTTTCATATGGTTCTCTTTTTAACTGCTATTTTCATCTTGCTTGACAGTTTTTTTTTAATAAGACAATGGCACTTCTTTTCCACTCAGCGTCGCAAACTCTTCCATAACTGATTCCCAAGATAACTTTGCTCCTATAACGAATGGAATTTGAGACTTCTCCACTAATATCGGGTACTGTTTTATCAGCTGTATAAGAAGTATAAGAAGATCTCTGTCTAGCTGCTTATCTCCGACGGCATCCAAATCTTCATCGACATCACGAGTCACGATTTTCCTAAATGTATACAACTAACCGAAGTGTTTTCAAGAGCAACTTACTTCAACAGACAAGTACACGGATGACTATTGCTCAAATTTGGAACTATAACGAGCTTCCGGCCGCTTGAGCATCGTGTGTACAGGCACGCTAGCACTTGCTAGAGGTTAGGAAATGCTAAGAACTTAGCAATAGCTAACAACATTCCGGATGGGCCTTAGCTTGAACTTAGCCAAAATATAAATAGGCTATTCATATGGTTTTTAGTTTTTGCTAAAACTAGTTAGATCGATCTAACCTACCTTTTGCTAGTTTTATTCATCCCACCCAATGACTACATTTACGTTCATCCTCCATCCTCCACGCTTATTAACATCGTAACCCTCATATCACTTAAATGTTGACGAAGTCTACAAAAAGTCAGAAAGAAAATTATGGATGTTTGACTTCTACATAATCGCAGTCTTTAGGGAAAATGATCTATATACTTTTTTAACTTGATAATTTTTCATTTACATTAACATAGGAAAATCAACTGCAATTCTCATAGGGAAGAAAATGGCACACATTCATTGTCGAGTAAGATTGATCTATTCTTGGAATCAGCAATGACATCTCCAGAATCATCGGCTTGTTTATCCAATCAAACAGTGAGGACCACAAAAGCAAAGTTTTGTTTATAATAAAAAAAAGTGGAAGTAGTTACTGAAGCTACGGAATGTTAGACTGCTAATATCTCAAGACTTGCGACAATGCTAATATCTCAAGTAGACGTGCTTACTTACCGACAAAGTTAAGGAGCTGACTTTATGTACTGAAGGAGACATTGTGACGCATTAATACTCCTTCAGCATAGGAGACTAGTTTGACCTTGCAGAGCTGTCTGCACAATATGGTTGGTTCCCATTATTGGCAATACAGTATTACCCCATCGTATTCGTAGAAGTCGACCCAAGAATGGGCACTTGGCATGTCTCCTGTTATAGCAACTGAAGATTGCACACTCCCTTTATGACCATATACTATCTGATATCAAGTTTTATGGTTTGTGACAGGAAAATGTTACTTTTGCAATGGAATGCTTTTAAGTGGAATGGGCTTCTGAAAATGGTAATTTCACATCATATAGATAGTACTTGCATAATGTGCATACTGAGAATATCTATACAGTATACATTCTAAGACCTGAAACAAGCTCATGAACATTAAGTAAAAATTATAAATAAATAAGTGTTCGAGGTGTCTCAAAGTCCCTTTTATAACTGTTGTTCTGTTAGGATTGCCTCGTTTTTTACTTCAACTTCTAACAAAGCAATCCTTAGATCCGGTTTGCAGTCAAATGTTCCGTTAGCCAAGGCCCTAACATTAGGCTTACATTACGACACAAGCTTTGAAGACTCCCTCAGTGGGCTGTCTCCGAGTACGTCATACATTAAAGTATCGACGTCTCAAGTTAATGTACATTGCCCATATTGTAATCTTTCTAATTGGAAAGACGGTTGACCATTCCGAAACTTTTGGGATATCCAGTGAAAATATACACTTTAAAAAATTATTGAATTTTGTTAGTGTTATTAGTTGTATAATTTGTATTGGTTTCTCTAACATATAGTAAATGTTTTGTAAATACATATTTGATTTTATTAAGATCCAAGTTCAGGTCTATATTGTTCATAAGTTACGATTTTTAAAATGTCATATAGATAAAGTGGCCCCAAGTATGGTCTAAGACTTCATTCTATTTAAGTACCTTTAAAGCGGACTCTATAATCTCTATAGAAGTTAATGTATGAGATTGGCCACGGCCCAATAGTAAATTTGGTCCTGGAGATTAGCACTCTTTAACTTAAATAGATGACAATTCCGTATAAACGAAGGTAGTGTGTCACTCATGCGTGTTCTACCGTCGAAATGTCGTGTCATCAGCTGTCGTTAATCTGATTTCTTCGTGTAGTTATCATTAACATATGAGCTATTTATTAGCTGCTAATCCAGAAGAATTTAGTATATTTCAGTAGAATTCATGAGAATAGGTTCGAATGAAGGAACACTGGTGAGTTGCGTTTCGTTACAGACATAGGAAATGAAAAGAGAGTTTGGTGATAAACCTAATATTGTCAAAAATATTACCTTAAAAGTTGGGAATACATTAACAGGTAACCCAAACAAAATCAGCGCATGTCTTAGTGATTTCTTTATAATCTTAGAAGATAATGAAAAATCTCTTAATCGAAATCTGCCAGTATTTCGCTTGATCATTTCAAAGACAAAATGTTGTGCTTCAATCCGCTACTGAAGAAGTAATAGAGAAAACAGTAATATATTTCAAAATTAACTTTTTTGTGGTTTCACGATATCCCTATATCTATTAATCTATTAATCTTACTATAGTACATACAAAAATTTACTCACATTATAAATTCGTCTTTTATTTGAGGAAAGTTTCCTAACAATATTTCAAAAATGAGACCAATTTTTAATAAGGTCAATAAGATCCTCGATACTTCAAGCTGTCGTCCGGTTTCAATAGTGTTTTCCTATTCAAAAATATTTGAACAACACGTGATATCTACACTCTGGCATATATCTGCTGTATTTCTCAGTCGTTATCGTATATCAACATGTAATCATCAGCAAGACCATCAATTAACAGATGAACTAACATACTATAATGGAATAACTGCCCCAATATAAAGAACAACAAGTCAGCATCATGTTTGTCATGACACGATAGAGAAGGGGCACATGGCACAGATGAAGCTATGCTTGCCATCTTCATTGGCGATCCATTCCTCGCCTCTGAGTTCGGCACGTTCAAAGGATCCAAACACAGCGAGGAGTGGAGAGGGGAGAGTGATCAGTTCCCACACAGGACGAAAGAAGGGCAAGCCCATGAAAAAACGTCGACAAGACTAAACCATTGCGCATGTGGTATGTGACCTTAGCTAAACAATCGGTTCGTGAATTTGTCCCGCCGGAGCGGTCGACAGAATCACAATAAGATGGCGGTCAGTGGACGTCCCATGTATCTATCGTGACAGGTACGTGTCAATCCGCCATCTTGATAGCTTGGAGACAGTCGCGTCGATGATGACTTGTGATGACAGCCGGCTCCATCATCACGATGTCTGAGCCTCGGTCTTCTTAAGTGGGAAACGCGTGATTTGTGTCGGTCTGTCATTTTTTACGACTCTGGATCAGTTTATTATCAAAAGCTCTAATGAACACAAACCAGTACAAACTCATGATTACTGGGGAAAATTAGGGACAATATAGTCAACGCGGCTTGAGTCTTCTAGCCCGACATTGATGGTGAATATCTATGAATATTTTAGCAGGATTTTAGAAAATATTTGTGATTTGCAGCTGGGATGGAGATTATCTATGTAATTTAATGGCATTCTTCATTCAGTTACATCCATTAAACGGACCGTACACAGTCAATAGATTTATTTACAATAGAGAACCCCCTCGTGGTTTGAATGATCGATCCATTTGGTGGATGATTGATATTGAAGTAAATCTAAAAAATGTTAAATCCTTTCGTTCATACAGGGCATTGGTTGGAATATTTAACAACAATATTGAAGCACACGCATGGGCATAAATATTGTTGTCAGAACAGCGAAAGGTTTATTGGCAGTATCCTATCGCTCGCTCAAAAGTCTTGGTTTTCTAGCTGCCGTTAGATCAAGTTTGGTTGAATACTGATGACGTGAAGAATATACGAGCGTATTACCTGTAACGTTATTTTTGTCAAAGAAAGTGATGTTAACAGTGGTATCATTGACAATATCGAGAAATTGTACTTAGTTAAGTTCATAGAGTTATATGAAACACTTCAGCACATAGGATTCTCGAAGGTTTACGAACAAAATTGAATGTAAGTCGGTGTTCGATAAGTTATTGGATTGTTCTTAGGTCATGGAGCCTAACGTTACGTCTGACTAGTTAACGTAAAAAGATAAACTAGTTAAAAATGTCGCAACTTCTAAGCATTTGGATGCATAACGCCTACAAACCAACTCATTTACGATTCTACGCTTTACCACAGATAAGAAAGAGACAGAGGTCGCTTTTTAATGCCCACAGCGAATGCCTCAGTGGCAGTTATAAATAGATTACAACTGATGTACATCTTTATAAATCTGTAGTAATATATTAATTAATAAATTTATCCTTGATGATTATTTCGCCCAAATTAGGGAGGGTCTGACAATGTGCTGGTCCTTCAATCGCATGGCAAACTGGAGAAATAACTATTCGACAAACATTTAGCGCACTATTGGATGCGACCTCTGTTTTTCTTCTCTGTGGCTGTACAAGTAAGTATTTTACTATTTGATTCTAACATTGAAAGAACAACTTCAACTCGTCACTCAAAATCAAGTAATTTGTCACATCTACAGGGCTACTCAGTAATAATATTTTTTTCACTACACTACTATAAGTTTAGCTGTTTTCGTTATGTGTTTACAGCCTGCGAAACATCATATTTTCAACAGCTGTCTATTGTTTACTACCGAAAGTAACATTGTTTACAACCGAACATTTTCCACAGTCAACAACACCTGTTTTTATTCCGTAGTGTAGTGAAAAGTATCGTTCAAAACTCGAGTGAAAGTGTTTTGTATGTTCTCGACCATTCGAAGTGCTCGACAAGTCTCGCACTTCAAACATATGGTCTCGAACATGCAAAACCTCACTTTCCACTCTTGTTATGAAATATACTATTTAATAACCTAAAAAGTGTGTTCGTACTTTTCACATTACAACAATGGATTCTTTTCCCTATTTCCACGATTGACTCTTTCAACGCTAACGGCTCTTCATAACAGGCACGATTATGAAAACATTTTTTCACTACACTACTATGAGTTAAGCTGTTTTCGTTATGTGTTTACAACCTGCGAAACATCATATTTTCAACAGCTGTCTATTGTTTACTACCGAAAGTAACATTGTTTACAACCGAAAATTGTCCACAGTCAACAACACCTGTTTTTATTCCGTAGTGTAGTGAAAAGTATCGTATTAATTATAAGTACCAGGAAAGCCGATCTCCGATCGGGTTCATATCATCTAATCGCTGACTTCCAATGCCGAATTTAAATGAATCCCAAGATACTGAAACATGCTATGAAGCTGAAATTGAAAATACAGATCTTGATTCAAACAATAAAACAAATCTTATGACTTGTAATAATACTTTGCAAACAACTTCTACAAATAATTCTGGAAATACCTTACAAACTTCTGTCAACTTTCTTTTAATTACGATTTGCCATCAACCTCGGTGTTACCCTATATTCGGTGTTACCCCCGAGGTTGATGGCAAATCGTAATTAAGAAAGTTGCTAGAAGTTTGTAAGGTATTTCCAGAATTATTTGTAGAAGTTGTTTGCAAAGTATTATTATTACAAGTCATAAGATTTGTTTCATTGTTTGAATCAAGATCTGTATTTTCAATTTCAGCTTCATAGCATGTGTAAGTATCTTGGGATTCATTTAAATTCGGTATTGGTGGCTCATTTTTATTAAAATTAAACTTGCGTCGTTTTGGAGGACGTCCGCCTAGCATCTAAGAAAAAGTTAAAATACACTGAACTGAAGTTAACAATGAACTGTAAATTTATCTTACTTGCTGTAATCCAGCTCGTAGGACCATAAATATGCGTTGCGGTGCGTTGAAATTATAATAAAAATGAAATAAAGTTCGAGAATAACTGAATTGTGTATATTAGACATAGGTAATAAAAATACAATAATATTTGGTTTGTTTACATTTTAACAGATTCAGAAAAACATGTGTTATTTAAAAAAATAAATTAAAATCATAACTCACATGTTGAAATAGTAAATAGTAAACATTAAACAGTGGTATTGACCCACCCGTCCACCCATTTACTTTTGGAATCGTGAAAACTCATAGAAAATGAGTTTTCTCAAAATTGTCACCAAATCCATTGGATTCCTGAGGTAGAAAACCTTTTTATAGACAGTATCAGTAATTAGTTGGTACATATAATAACTAGTGATATTATTGGATGCCGTAAAAAAGAACATAATATATAAACAGACTGGGACCAATTAAATTGATTAATCATTACTTTCCAACCACGTGTCCCGCTTGTCCGTGACTTTAGTGACGGCGTCTCGTAAATATCTAACAGTAGTTTAATTTAAATCTTTTTGTTTTTGAAACAGTATATTATAGAACCCACTGATTCGTTTTATACAGGTAATAAAGTTTATTTGTAATGCACCGTGGCAAATCAAATAATTTAATTGGCACATTCAATACAGTGGTGGCTAGACTGAAATACAGCATTTTATTATTAGTTTTTTGTTGTTTTTTTTTTTTTTTTTTTTACTTCACTTGTTCATTTGTTATCTATTATTCCGAAAACCAAATATGAGTATAATAAATATGGGAAATTCATTGATTATTCATCGCACTGAGAAACAATTCAGATTGGCCATAAATGAGACATTTATTAATTGTTTTGACATTTAACTTTGATAAATAGCTCACATGGCGAGAAGTGTTATTGAGATTTTTGCTACCTTTGTAGTTAAATTTTATCCTCCACAAAGTAGACATTCCAAAACATTAAATGTAAGTATTATTTAATTTAATTTGATAGAAGACGTCTTTGTAGGTTATAGTTTTAACGGATTTCAAACTAAAGTAGTACGCTTATACTCTAAACGAACTACTTCATAAATCAGTTGGCGGAACTTTCATGCTGACAAGGCTGAGGAAGGCAGTTTGATTTTACTTCAGTCAATTAAGTAAAGAGAGAGGCTGGTGTAATGAAATGTCCAGTTATTGTTAGGTAATTAAACGAGATATCCGGACCGAATCATCTAGCAGAAGGTACTTCCCGATAGCAATCCGAAGATCGGGCGGAAAACGGTGCAGAGTCGACAAAAAGTGGTACCGACATAATCGAGTCGATAGTAGATAAGTCCGTTCTAATTGGTCGGAACATTCTCTCGGACATCAATTATCGGAGACTGTAGCGAGCCTCACGTGTCTTGACGTCCGTCTGTCCGTGTGGACATCAGACGGGACTGCGTCGTATTTCATCTACGAGTCAGTAAACTAATTAATTTATTGTCCATTGGATCCTGCACAGTGTCTGTAGCAGCTGTGACCATAAACATGGTGGGAACACTCTCTGGTTAGACACAATGTACGTGTTAGACTCCTCGCTTTGGGAGTCGAGTAGTTAGTTATTCAGTTCACCGTGCAGATGGTACGAGCAGCACCGTCGTCAGTTCCTCCACTTATTCTCCTACAAATCCTCAAAGATAAATTTATTAACTAATATTACATAAGTATAAATATGAACATTATTGGTAATTTATTTTGAACTGCCAATTAGGGATTCGCTGCAGCCATAAGAAAGTGACCGCTGTTTCTTTTCTCTGTAGTCAGACAAAATGTGTAATCATTCATGTCAATGTCATGGATAGAATGGTCATTAAATTAAAGCTTATACCAAGCTTCAAATAACGTATTTAGACTTAATAAATGAAACATTTGATAATCTAATGGGTCAATTTATAGAGCCTTTCGTGGTTTCTGAATACGAACTGTAACGGATATAAAGTCTACCTTGGAGTGATTCTCTGTTGCAAAATAGTAATTTTAGTAATTGTGTGTGCTTCAGAGTGCCTCCCACGAAACCCTGGTAGCATTAATTAAGGGTTTACTGCAGTATAAATGAAGTTTAAGAGTTTTCTAAGAAGGAGTAGCTTATAATTACTGAAACACAGACCAACTAATGAGTGAATGGTCTCTGAGGGAATTTTTTCATTAAAATTCGTCATTGGATTATGTTATTTGGAATCTTTCTTTGCTATGAACATTTTTATCAGTTGCACACACATTGACAAATTTAACCGATACTTTTTGTGGTAGCTGGACGGACTGGAGTGGTCAGAAATCCTGGTGACTTGGCCTGGTGGTTAGCCCGCACGAATAAATTTTCCTTTAGACCAATGTTAATTTTTATCAAATCAAGCGACAAAATGGCTCTACTGGTAGTCCTTTAAAGCGTTTTTCAATAGCCAATATTAAGGCCGGAGACACAAATTATCGGATTATTTACCGATGACGCCGACCATAGAAGTGTAGTGCTTGCACTCACACATTAAACTTTCCGACACCGACACAGTGGCATTATCAAGAAACAGCTGTTTTTATTCAGCTGATTAAACTGTATTCAGCTGATTCACACATTATAAAAGAAGTTCATTGCATTAATTTGATTGGTTGATAGCCATAGAAAGCTCTGGCCATACAAACATAAACGTTCCTCAATCAATCAAAGAGGAGATGAATTCGCAGCCTAGTTTAAAAGGTAATTTAACCTAACCTTTTTTGACCTAACATAGCAAAATTGATAAAAATCGACATAACCTAGTTTAAACAAACTAAATGGTGTTTAAATGTAAAAGCCTGGAGGAATTGCCGTTTTCATTCTTTTGAATATTCTCTAATTCGTCAAAATCATTTCTAAATTGCAGACACACTTCATATCATGCATTCATTATCGCGTTTCTGCCTTTAAATTATTCGACGTTTTATCCCAAAGAATGGACCTTTCTTGAATTAAATTAATGAGTAATTCGTTGACAGTCACAATATCATCAGCTATTTTGAATTAATTATACAAATTAATTTTCACCTCAGAAGTTGCAGATAGCAAATCATCACAACAAAAACAGCAGATGACAACGTACAATTTGGAGGCAGTGGTCGTCGTCACCCAGCTAACGACAGCGTTAAATAAAATGGCTGTTAATTCTTTGGTCCAGTTTTGTAACTCTCTTGGGCCAATACTGTTACAACGTTACCGGTTAATAATCCGATCGTTAAAAACGCCGTTTGTGTCTCCAGCCTAACGATTCAATATTTTATAAATGGTTCCAAAGAATTGGCACAAACTGTTCCCCATATTAAACACTAAAAAATCAAAACTGAAAATTGCCAGTTTGATTCCCAAATATGTTTCTATACTATATCTAGAAAACAAGTCAACTTAGAGACATGCGGTTTTTACTTAAATATTTTGAACTGTAATTCACATCAAGTAATAGTTTGATCGGTTTTTGAGAAAATTCCATTTTTGTATTTTTTTGGCCATAAAAATAAAAAATCTAGTGAAAATAACGGTCTGGAGATTTTGGTAAATACACTTTCATACCAAATTTCATAAAAATCTATTGTATCCAGCGAAGTACAAATACGCACAAACAGACTCTATAACAGACGCACATAAGAACAGACATCCTTCATTTTTAATTTTTTTTTTTATTTTACTTACACTTTTTTGGGTTCAGGGGTCCCTAAAATGAATTTGTAGACCAACTTGTAAAAATTATTGTTTTTTTGACGATCACAATACTTTTTCTAGCTAACGCATATGGAAGAAAGTAAAAATTTGTTAAATACATGTTTAATGTTGATTTTTTGCTGTCTTCCCAAATTGCTGGTATTTTCATTTCAGCTAATATTCAAACTGAAAAAATTTTCAAAATTATATATATATATCACAAAATAATATGCACTAACAAATCAACATCCTCCGGTACAACGCCTACAAAGTGGCATAAAAAACACAATATCGTCGGAAATCTACATCAAATATCGGTTTATTCATTTGACATTGGTCTTATGTAGAATAGATAAATTCTTATTATTATCGTAGTATCCAAATAATCAGTATCGATTTACTTTATTAATGTTGTCTCACTTTATTATCCCATTAGTCCATTGCTAGATATGTAGGTCCATGGAGTAAGATGACTGCTGTTTGATATAGCTTAAATACGTATCTTATCCGTTACTTGGAAACAACTTTCTTTCTGAGAAGTGTTTTCAAACATACAAATAATGCATTTGATTTGAAGTACTCCTGACAAAATGCTGCCTTACTTTGTCGGGTACGTACCAGCTAGTCTCTCACATCGTTCTGGTGGAAAATACGTCATTCCCTGTCGTCATAAATAACATTGTGAGCCGTTGAAGGCCGTTTTTAAGTGGCCGTTTGTTTAAGTTTTGTTGTCAGATTTTCTTCTTTGACCAACTCTGTCCTTGTTAATTCATTTGATAAGCCTTAGATTGTGTTAAATTTATTACTTCAATTAGCCTGCACGATCACGTATTACATTATAGTTGATCCATTATGTAATATAGTTTTAATTCCATTCGTTTTGCACGTTCGACACAACGGAGTGGCTGTAGTTTATGAAATATCTATTCCTCTACATATATGTGCTTGTTCAGTGAGCTTAAAAGTAAAATACTCCCAGGGAAAACGTTTTTAACTATGCATTTTCTAGACGCTTCTGAAACTATGTTTCTTTGTTAAAACGTGGTAAAATATTAATTTATATTTAAATGGTTTGTGTAGTTTTGAACCGCAGAAAACTTTTCTCACCAAATAATTGGTAATCACGTTTTAAACTAAGAATCAAACAACACTTTTTTAAATTTCTTTTTTAAAAGATCATTTAAGGCGTTTTCATGCTGACGATGATAACACTATTTTTTGGCCCCAAACCACACTTTTTACTTACCTAAACTAAACTCTCTTAATGATTCATTTACCAAAGAACAATGATTTACGTTAAAATCTGGTCTCTATGTCTATCTTTCCGGGACGGCGTGCTAGCTATCTCTCCGGGACGGCGTGCTAGCTATCTCTCCGGGACGGCGTGCTAGCTATCTCTCCGGGACGGCGTGCTAGCTATCTCTCCGGGACGGCGTGCTAGCTATCCCTCCGAGACGGCATGATAGCTATCCCTCCGGGACGGCGTGCTAGCTGTCCCTCCGACGGAAATGTATGCAAAAACCTTTTTGTGGATAATCGTGGATTTTATTATTATCATGCACATGTCCACTCTACACGATTCATCGTGAAAGTATACTCTCCGTGTTATATAGAAAATAATTGTACCAAAATAGTTTTTAAATTCGTGTCAGCGTTGAAAAAATTTAAATAACTCACAATATATAAGCTAACGGAGACACAACGACAAATTAAGTTTTATGAAAAGTAGTATTCCTTTTTCTAGGATGAAACGAATTTTCTACGAAATAAAGACTACTTTACCAGAGTATGTAGATGTAACTCAATCCAGGGGGGACCCAGTTAACTAGCTATATCAACATTTGCGAAGCGACTACAACATTTGTAAATCACGTTTTAGGGAACGATTGCGGCTATTATTTTCATCAAAGCTACGCAACATTGAAAATAATAATGTTTACCTATAACAACAGATATATTCGTTCTCTCCATGAGATTGAAAACTTCGAATATATTTTACCATTTATTATTTTTAAGATCTAATTGTTACATCGAAACGTTGTATACATTGCATGAGTATACATCTAAAATAATTAAAACCACTGAGCTGTAGCAGTAACTAATCTGTTGTTCTACAACATTTCATATTAATTTAGAGACGATGTAGACTTGATAAGGTGTAACATTCATACTGTGTTTAGCTTTACATACTTTAATAATTATCAAAACCTTTGTTGAACAATTGTTAAATGAAGTACATCGTTCAGTTTAACTATTAATTTGAATTTAAACTTTTTTTAAAAACCAAATTAGCCGTAATTGAACTATAAAATAATTTAAATTAAATTATGACAACTTTTACAGTTTCTTATCTTAAAAATTGCTTATATATTGTTAATGGACAGCAGTTAAAACCCCAACATGACATACATAGTTTTTTCTCCCTCCATTTCCTTTGTGCAAGAATGTGTTATAAACACAGTAGGCCCTAACGAGGAGTGAAATGTATCTTTTCATTCAGTCATGTTATTGGCATTTTCTAAACATGGATTTAACGGTGTAGTTTGGTTTACTTTTGAACTGATATATTAAATTTAGTTGCTATTTAGAGAGTATTGTAACAATATCTTTAAATCTTACAATTTAAATAAAATTAAAAATGATAAATAGTGACATCAGACGTCTTTCTTAGTATGCACTACAAGACGTTATTGTCATGGGAAAGATTCATGGCTTCCACCACTAGCAAAAAGTGTGTGTTTTTTACCTCTAACTAATTTTTTAGCTGTATATTCTTGTAACTCATTAATTATTAATGATGGCCAAGTACAATAAATTGTATTGAAATGAATTAAAGTTTCGTACGATTCTCTCAAATCCAAGGAGAATTGAACCAAATGGAATTCAAAAAGGCACATGCTTCGAAACCTCCAAAACGTAAGTTTTGAGATATTGGGTCAAGAGTTAATTCAACCAAAGATAATAAAGCTCCATTCCACACATTCCACGATAGCCATCTACGTAACTTCTCAAGTCCAGAGGGAATTGAATTAATGGGATTCAAAAAGTTAAAAGCTTGGAGACTTTCAAAACGTAAGTTTGAAGATATTGGGTCGAGAGTTAATTCAACCAAAGATAATAAAGCTCCATTCCACACATTACACGATGCCCATCTACGTAAACTTCTGAAGTCCAGACGGAATTGAACTAATGGGATTTAAAAAGTCACAAGCTTCGAGACCTCCAACACGTAAGTTTACAGATATTGTGTGGACAGTTAATTCAACCAAACATGATCAAGGCTCATTCCACACATTCTCCGATAGCCATCTACGTAAACTGTAAACATTCCTATTACATATTCATTACCGGTGGTTGTTCTCATTACACCTGGCTTCCGGCTGCAGCCTCCAGTTAAGGCGCGGGTGTTTTTTCGCCAACCCGTGTAGCGTACCCTCATGCACGACGGCCTGATGAATGGGCCTGCGTAACGTAAGACAAGCTCCGCCAACTTAATGAGCCCGAGACGTCTCAATAAGCAAGCGCAGCGTTGCCACATTTCCATCCAACAACCAATTAGATAGGTTCCGCATGGCCGGGTCGGCCGGGGATTAATTAAGGCGGGGTGAGTGGACACGGTGGAGTCTATGACATGTGACAATTACCTGTGCGTGGTCGTGTGCGTGCGTTCGTGGCGCACGAACTGTCAACGTCGCGGTCTGCGGATTGACATTCCGCCTCTCAAGCATTCACAAAATTCAATTAATTGCCTTTGACTGAGAGACAACGGCGTTTGAATTAATAGCCCTTTTTGTCTGTCAATCTGGATTTCAATTTATAGATAACATTATGGACGTAATGATTCATTTCAATTCAATTGTTCTTTTTGTGATGATACAATATGGAATAGTGAATAGCAATGATCAACAATAATAACTAAACAATAGTAGGCCCCTATACAGAAATATCCATAAAATCAAATCAAAATAAACTTTAATCCACAAAAATAAACAGCTTTTTCATACAATAAAATGGAAAAAATATTCCCCCCAAAGACTACAGATCTGAGCGGGGGGAAGAGTTCACCTCACAGCCTTAATAGAACTATATGACTACGAGTTAACTTAAAGCAATAAAAAATTATATAGATCATAATAAAACTAAATAAGATTAATTAATTTAAATTGGATTTATGTATGTTTAAAGTTCTAGCTAAAAAAGTTGGAAGGAAATAATTAGCTAATACTACAGGAACAAAAACTAAAAATGATATTAATAATAAAAATATGGACCAAAAAATTCGAAGCCTGTAATTACGGTAATTAAAAATATTGTAATTAAATTAAATAGAAAAATGCGTATTAATTAATTATTAATGTTGACCTTAACATATGGTGACTGTAATAGGCTTTCTGTGGCCTTACAACCAATATTGTACAGCCAATTTGTGAGTGTTCGTTTATATGTGGCAACACTGCCACATTCAGCGTCAGTTATCTCAGCAGGCAAATTTCTGTAAAGAATGTGAGAAAGATAATAAGAGTTATGAAGTTGTAGCCTTGTTTAAGCCTTGGAACAGCGTATCCATAATTAACTCGGTGTCTAGTTAAATGTTCATGCTGATTCTCTAGGAGGATATTTGGCTTATTGTTTTTAATATGTAATAGCAAGGTTTTTACGTAAAGTTGTCTAATACTGATTACTGGAAATTCTGTAAAAAGTAATATTGAAGGATATCTTGCGTTTTTTTTTAACTATTTTTAATATGATTCTTTGATTGACCGCAATAGGCTCAATAACCGCTCGTGGTGCTCCGCCCCAAGCAAGACTGCAGTACTGTAATATTGACTGGACGTAAGAGAAGTAAACAGTCCTGCATTGTTCAACTGTTAGGACTTGACTGGCAGAAATGCAATTCCATCCTGGAGCAGATTTACCTCTTAAACTATTTACCAGCTTGAAAATATTTTGCCGAGACACTGGCCGCAGTTTAAACACGGACTCAACTGAGAAATAAGAGTCGCTAATTTCACAGTGACCAGTGGTACGACGTGCACCAGGGAGTTGCGATCCCACAGAGGCAAAGTAGTTATTGATAGAGTTACTGACTTCTTTCACTTTGGAGGCAGTGTTACCTGAAGTTAAGTAATAAAAGCGCCGATAGGAAACTGATCCTTATCAGTGGGCCTGACAGCCACCTCATTCACAACTGACCAGAATTGCTTTGCATTATAAGAGACTTTGTTAATTTTATTATTGTAAAATTCAAATGTAGCTTTCAAGCCAGTCAGTTTTAATGTATTCCTTTTTGTGGATATTTTGATCTAAGTTACCTTTGGTTGAAATTTGCAAGCACACACCGTAATGGTCTGTCACAGATGATTGAATCACAACAGAAGAGACACACAAGGATTTAGGAAGTGTGACAAAAAAAAACGGTCTATACAAGATTTACTTACAGGGCGAGTAACTTATCAGTACATGCAAAGAAACCAGCATTGCATAAAACGTCAACATATTGTTCTTCGAGCGATTTAGCTTCTACGTTCAAAATGTCGCAATTAATATCTCCTGCTAATATATTACATGTAGAACTATCTAAACATTCAAAGCAATATTTATTTAGTGAATCTAGAAAAACTGAAAGTCTAGAACGCGGACTACGATAGACAGCTAATAAATTGCAAGGTAGCCCAGCCCAGTCAAAGGTCAGTTGTAAAGCCGAGACTATACCGCCCAGAGACAATTGGCAGCAGGTCACTGATAATGAGCTGTCAAAGTAGATAACAATTCCGTCGTTCTGGTTAAGACTATTATATAATCTGAAAAGGTTGTAGCTACTTAAATTCATCAAGTCACTGTCGTTAGTCAACCAAGCTTCTGTTAGAATTATGCAATTAAATTTGTGTTTTAATCCCTGTAATGCTGCCAAAAATTCGTCGAGATTTCTATTATAACTACGAATATTCTGGTGAATGAAAGTAAAGTTTTTTATCACAAAGGTTATTTACATTTTGATGTGTAGTAATCGCGTTTGAAAAATTATTAATGTCATTACATACAGTACAATTTACAACAGAATAAGTATCTAAGTAATCAAAATGATTATGCAGTTAGAAAAACAAATAAAAACTGAAAAATCAAAACAGCAAACTAGCCACCTGACGTTTACATAATAAAAATCATTTATATTACTGCTTAAAATGTAAGGATAAGTAATGTATATAATTCAACATTATACAAGGTACTGAAAACCAGGTTAAAACTGACTAATAATTAAATACTACCTGTTGCAACAAATGAAAGATAAAAATAATAATAACAATACAATACTAGATAGTGATTATTAATAAAGAAGTTATAAGAATGACAATATAAGATGAAGTACAACTAGGTCGAGATTTTGCAGATAAAACGCATGGAAGAGCTAACCTAACTTTAAAATTAATTGCTTGTAGGCTTACTTGGAATAGATAATTTAGTTATGGTATCTATTAAGAGTTTATAAAAAGACAACTCTAACATTTAATGAATAAGAACAATTAACGATATTGATGTACAGAAACTTGCAACTGATGTGTGTTTAGTGTATGAATGAAATACCAAGGTTTGAATGATAAAATAACAAAACAATTTACCTTTTAGTTTTCCAAGTAAACAATTATCGGTTATACCTTTCCGATAAATGAAGTAAATTAGCTTTATCTCGATATTACAATTGATTGGAATTTTTTTTCTTTCTTTCTATTTGAATGATTAGTAATTAATGCAAACAACATAAGTACTAATAATATCAGAAGAAGATTAATATAACTACTAAGCATTTTTTAAATATGATTTGAATAACAATAAGTGTATAGTGAACTTTTCTTGTATAGTAAAATGAACTAAATTACTAATAAATACTGTAACATTAACTACCTGTTAAAATGATTTCATAAGTAGTTAATACTCCATCACGTGAATAATTAAATGGATAAATATTCTGTTTCTTATCTAATTAAAGAAATTAAATTTTATTTATGGTAGGATTATGCAGAAAAAAAGTTTGTAAAAGAGATACCAATAAGAAAATTATTTACATGTAGATAAAAGTAATTTGTAATAAATTATATAAAAAAGAATAGTGTAAATATAATAACAACTCAATTTTAATCTGATGATAATATATTGAGTTAATACACTAATTTAATTAAGAAAGAATGAATTGAAAGAAAAGTCAATACTGTATAACAAAATAAGAGCAAGATGAAGTTACTCTATATTTGTGGAGTGCCTCTGCGAGATGACTGCTGTTGATGGAGGGCTTAGTGGGTGGAGGAGGTGCACGGCTGTCCAGCTCCGCTACGTGGTCCAGATCCCTGACGCGGATGGGGCGAGTGTCCTGAGTCATCCTGGCCATCACTCGGCAGTCACTGGTTCACACCGGCCACAGCTTCTTCTTCTTCTTTAGGAGGTCTCTGGCGGCATTGAAGAGGTTTCGAGCCTGTGGTGTCAGATGTTCATTATTGTAAACTTGCGTACCCGGAAATGAACGAGCAAGTTCCTGGCCCTTGCAGACAGCCACTGACCTTTCATCATCCGTGATACAAAACTGACTACTATGGAGGGGAGACGTGGATCCCCTAATTTAACTTGAAGACGATGTGCCGCCGAGTGTCCGCCTCGTAGGATTTCAGCTGTAGTGCTGTGGAGATGCTGCTGAGAACTGCCATGATGTCTTCCTGGATGGTAATGGAAACGCCAGTAATAATAATATTATTTTTTCTGGTGTGGCTCCAAGTCAGCTAAACGTCAATCAGCGACAGACAACTCCACTCTAAGGTGTTTATTTTCAATTTTCACCTGCTCAACGTTACTAGTAGCCTTTTCACATTCACTTTTAACTTTGTTAATTTGGGCTTTTAAATCACAGATTTCTTCTTTTACGCTTTCCCCTCTGACTGAACAAGATCCAGTTTTTCGTTGTTTTATTTTCTAAAGGCCGCAATAGCTTCTAGAACCGACACTGACTCACTCATCTTACTGCTATTAGAAGCGCAATCCAGCGCACAACTATCGCACTTCCATTTTCTTATTTCGGGTAAGAACTAACTATTTCGGGTCATCATGACACAGCGCACATGGCACGTAACGTCACAGTCCGTCACATGGCACACTTCGCGCCGTCTTTCTGATTGACAATATCATAATCAAATTAAAAGTTGTAGGAAGACGCACATAAATGTATACTTGATGATCCCTAATGACCAGTTTTAAGTTTGCTGCTTGGCAGCTCAGTAGCTTAGGCTTCGGACTGCGGAGTCCGTTTTCCAAGGTTCGAATATTAGCTGAGGTGATTGATGGTGGTGCTTCACTTGTGGAATGAAGTTCACGCATAGACATGTGACCCCTGTGAACTGGTGACTGATGTTTAATAGAAAGGGTTAAAATTACCAGAAGAAGCCTTCAAGGAGGAACTAAAAGACGTCGGTTTGCAAGAACTCATGAAATGCCGTAGGGGAGGCAGTCCTCTAGCACATTCTTACTATCCCACCCTGAGCTTTCTGAAGCGCATACTAGCAGCTTGATTTTAGTATGACAGTGGGTTTAGCTTTTTCGATGTTACAATAGTATGAAGGTTCAAGATATTCTCCTTGTAGTTTTTGCTTTCATCGTTTTGTTTTTCTTCGTTTTGCCGAGATTTTAGTGTTTCCATTTCATGAAAAATGAAAAAATCATGGGTTTCTATTTTAAGGATTCACGGCCCGTAATAATGATCGTATCCTAACTCTTGAAGTGTCATTTGATAGGTGAAGACTCATGAAGTGGGCCACAAGATGATTTAAAAAAAATATTTAGCATTTTTATGATTCATTTACAGTTCTGAAACTTAGATATCATTCTTTACAATTTTTTTTAAAGAAAAAAAAGACTTGTGGTCCATAGAGTGGACCTTTAATAATCATTTATAGTTCATTATAACTCATAATAATGATAAACACAAACCGCACAGTTGAAATAGAAAATCATGTTTTGACCCGCTAACGGTAACATTGCATTGCTACCATAGGGCTGTCAAATGTCCAGCAGCGACTTGGGACACGGCTACATTTTACAGTTGATATTCAATGGGGTCTTTTTTACATGTTATACAGATGTTATATTGTGCACAAAATATCAAATGGTATGTTACAAAAGTAATTGTACATTTGAACATTTGGATGGATTCTCATTTAGTCGGTATTCATAATTTAGAATACCATTTATAGTGTTTTGATGTGTTTTAATTTTTCTTACTATAAAACAGTACAATACAATAAACAACTTTTCGTAGATAAGGGTTCTTGTGATGACCACGCAATGGTCACCGGCATAACATTTACATGTTACATATGACGTTATGTATGAGCCAAGTAGAATCCAATTGAAAGATTTGTATGGATAACAAATATGATATTTTGTTTAACTTCTACTTGTAGTTTTTTGTGTTTGTTTTTTATTAAGTACGGTCATCGTCTAGTTAATGTTGTGATATGTGTCATATCAGTGCTTGTGGAAAGGTTATACGCATTAATTACTAAATATTTATTTTTATTAACGATAAAAACAGCAACATGACCAATTAAAATGTATGCTACATTAATAGTAATAGTTAATTTTGCATTCAAATAGTTTATGGAATCCAGCAATTAGTTCATGCACTTCACTAGGCGTTTCTGACAATTCTGTACATACTGTAATATTGTACAAATGTATTAATACATTCAATGTAAAATAATTTAACTAAAATAAAATAACTAACAAGCACTTAAACGTATTACAATATTTTTTTACTCTTTAGTCAACTTAAAAGCAATAATAGATTTTTTAAAGTTACAATTAACTTTTAATTAATTAAAATTAACAAAATTAAGAAACAACTAAAAATATTATATTCACAAAAATAATCAGCAATTTAAAGACGTTTCGGAGAGTAAAAAAAGCGATATGTATATAGGCTTACTGAATCATCTACAGACGTAAAAAAGACACTTTCAAAATATATATTTACGAATAGCTTATACTGTATATATACGTGTATATCAAAATATATATTGATAATTTTTAAAATGGGGTAGTAATTTTATCCTGTGCGTCTGTATATTTATTACTTAAGGGTAATAATATCCGAGAGTAGTTATGGAGAAACATGGGCTAACAACAAGCAGTCGCGCGATGTTCACTCACAGTGTTAGTGATTTTCTACTTTTATGTCTGTAGCTGAATTACATAATTCATCTTTCATACATTTGTAACTCGGACTGAGTACAAAAATATCATTAAGAAATGTTTTCCAAACTGACATTTGATGTCCTGTTGTGTTTCAGGGAACAACAACAACTCCGACAATGTCCAGCTGGACTCCAAGTCGTACCAATGGTTTGGCGCCACCGTGCGTAGTTCTGGGGAGAACGGAGTAATAGTGGTGAGAACATGTTTTGTATGACAAACTAAAGTGATTTTATGAGATTGTATATCATTCTTACGACGTCGATCAAGATATGGGAAGAATTGACTGAATGAGAGTGATCATTGTATATGAGGAAAAATAGTCTGGTTAAGGCCGAGTATTCCTTAATTAACAGTTTAATGGTGGTTATCAGCTGATCCCTTTCAAACTTTATTATGACTCTGATTGGGATCGAACTGAGAAACTTTACTTAACAAATAAAATTAAAAAATAAGTTAAATTGGTTACTTGAATAGATTACAGTTTATTAGTAAACAAATGTTTAATTACTCTCACAGTAATTTAAGTAGGTATTTTTATGTAAAATTTAATTTTAACAATATCCAATGTTTAAGGCTTTAGAAGCGTGCAACTACTGAATTAGTGTTCACTTATAAACATATAGCAAACTAATTATTATCGAAAACTGTTGACATTCAATCTGATGTTTGCTAAGTTCATTTAGGACGTGAGCCTTTCTTTTTATTGAAAATAAAATTCGTCTACAATATTAATACAGAACAGCAAAATCTGAAGAAATTGATCGTAATTTTTAATTTTCACTTTTAAATTGGAAAGAAACTATATAAAGCGTGATTTTTTCATTTTTAAAACAGTTTGTATAGTTTTAAATAAATATTTTATTTGTCTGACACACTAGAATTCCATTATTCTACTTGAATCAGGCAATTGAAATAAAAATAAATAATTTCCATATTAAAAATATTTACGTGACTTAACCAGGAAGTTTAAGCAAAATTAGTTTTTGATTGTGATTTTATGTTACATTTTTAATAGAAGGAAATAAACTTTCAACTAAATCGTCAACATCTTCCAAAATGTGTTCGTGTTGTAATCTATGAACAGGTTAAGCTAAAATATATAAATATAAGAATTGTTTGTCTATTAAAAACATTTATTTTATAGGTTTTTTTAACTCTAATTACAGTAGTCCATAATAAATACTAATGATTACACTGAGCATTTATATCGGTCATATATATTCAAAGTGTAGTTTACCCCGTAAAATACAACGAAAAGTAATATATTTTTACAGCAATAACATTTAAAAGGTATTGAGTTATTTAATAACAGCATATAATATTTACGAATGTATATCATATATGCGCAATATCTCAGTTGTTTTCTATGTTGTACACAGAACGTGTTTAGGAAGGAATGGTCATCGATAGTATAGTTGTTGGGCACGGCGAGGGAACTGCTGATACCGCTATGCCGTTTCGTCGTCTATGTTATACACAGAACATGTTTAGGAAGGAATGTTATCGATAGTATAGTTGTTGGGCACGGCGATGGAACTGCTGATACCGCTATGCCGTTTCGTCGTCTATGTTATACACAGAACATGTGTAGGAAGGAATGGTCATCGATAGTATAGTTGTTGGGCACGGCGAGGGAACTGCTATTACCGCTCTGCCGTTTCGTCGTCTATGTTATACACAGAACATGTGTAGGAAGGAATGGTCATCGATAGTATAGCTGTTGGGCACGGCGAGGGAACTGCTGATACCGCTCTGACGATTTGTCGTCTATGTTATACACAGAACATGTGTAGGAAGGAATGGTCATCGATAGTATAGTTGTTGGGCACGGCGAGGGAACTGCTGCTACCGCTCTGCCGTTTCGTCGTCTATGTTATACACAGAACATGTGTAGGAAGGAATGGTCATCGATAGTATAGTTGTTGGGCACGGCGATGGAATTATTGATACCGCTCTGCCGTTTCGTCGTCTATGTTATACACAGAACATGTGTAGGAAGGAATGGTCATCGATAGTATAGTTGTTGGGCACGGCGATGGAATTATTGATACCGCTCTGCCGTTTCATCGTCTATGTTATACACGGAACATGTGTAGGAAGGAATGGTCATCGATAGTATAGTTGTTGGGCACGGCGATGGAATTATTGATACCGCTCTGCCGTTTCGTCGTCTATGTTATACACAGAACGTGTGTAGGAAGGAATGGTCATCGATAGTATAGTTGTTGGGCACGGCGATGGAATTATTGATACCGCTCTGCCGTTTCGTCGTCTATGTTATACACAGAACATGTGTAGGAAGGAATGGTCATCGATAGTATAGTTGTTGGGCACGGCGATGGAATTATTGATACCGCTCTGCCGTTTCGTCGTCTATGTTATACACAGAACATGTGTAGGAAGGAATGGTCATCGATAGTATAGTTGTTGGGCACGGCGATGGAATTATTGATACCGCTCTGCCGTTTCGTCGTCTATGTTATACACAGAACATGTGTAGGAAGGAATGGTCATCGATAGTATAGTTGTTGGGCACGGCGAGGGAACTGCTGCTACCGCTCTGCCGTTTCGTCGTCTATGTTATACACAGAACATGTGTAGGAAGGAATGGTCATCGATAGTATAGTTGTTGGGCACGGCGAGGGAACTGCTGCTACCGCTCTGCCGTTTCGTCGTCTATGTTATACACAGAACATGTGTAGGAAGGAATGGTCATCGATAGTGTAGTTGTTGGGCACGGCGATGGAATTATTGATACCGCTCTGCCGTTCCGTCGTCTATGTTATACACAGAACGTGTGTAGGAAGGAATGGTCATCGATAGTATAGTTGTTGGGCACGGCGATGGAATTATTGATACCGCTCTGCCGTTTCGTCGTCTATGTTATACACAGGACATGTGTAGGAAGGAATGGTCATCGATAGTATAGTTGTTGGGCACGGCGATGGAATTATTGATACCGCTCTGCCGTTTCGTCGTCTATGTTATACACAGAACATGTGTAGGAAGGAATGGTCATCGATAGTATAGTTGTTGGGCACGGCGATGGAACTGGTGATACCGCTCTGCTGTTTCGTCGTCTATGTTATACACAGAACATGTGTAGAATGATCATCAATAGTATAGTTGTTGGGCACGGCGAGGGAACTGCTGATAACCGCTCTGCCGTTTCGTCGTCTATGTTATACATAGAACATGTGTAGGAAGGAATGATCATCGATAGTAGTTGTTGGGCACGGTGATGGAACTGCTGATACCGCTCTGCTGATTCGTCGTCTATGTTATACATAGAACATGTGTAGGAAGGAATGATCATCGATAGTAGTTGTTGGGCACGGCGATGGAACTCCTGATACCGCTCTGCTGATTCGTCGTCTATGTTATACATAGAACATGTGTAGGAAGGAATGATCATCGATAGTAGTTGTTGGGCACGGCGATGGAACTCCTGATACCGCTCTGACGATTTGTCGTCTATGTTATACACAGAACATGTGTAGGAAGGAATGATCATCGATAGTATAGTTGTTGGGCACGGTGATGGAACTGCTGATACCGCTCTGCCGATTCGTGGTCTATGTTATACACAGGACATGTGTAGGAAGGAATGATCATCGATAGTAGTTGTTGGGCACGGCGATGGAACTGCTGATACCACTCTGCCGTTTCGTCGTCTATGTTATTCATGGAACATGTGTAGGAAGGAATGATCATCGATAGTAGTTGTTGGGCACGGCGATGGAACTGCTGATACCACTCTGCCGTTTCGTCGTCTATGTTATACATGGAACATGTGTAGGAAGGAATGATCATCGATAGTAGTTGTTGGGCACGGCGATGGAACTGCTGATACCACTCTTCCGTTTCGTCGTCTATGTTATACATGGAACATGTGTAGGAAGGAATGATCATCGATAGTAGTTGTTGGGCACGGTGATGGAACTGCTGATACCACTCTGCCGTTTCGTCGTCTATGTTATACATGGAACATGTGTAGGAAGGAATGATCATCGATAGTAGTTGTTGGGCACGGCGATGGAACTGCTGATACCACTCTGCCGTTTCGTCGTCTATGTTATACATGGAACATGTGTAGGAAGGAATGATCATCGATAGTAGTTGTTGGGCACGGCGATGGAACTGCTGATACCGCTCTGCCGTTTCGTCGTCTATGTTATACATGGAACATGTGTAGGAAGGAATGATCATCGATAGTAGTTGTTGGGCACGGCGATGGAACTGCTGATACCGCTCTGCCGTTTCGTCGTCTATGTTATACATGGAACATGTGTAGGAAGGAATGATCATCGATAGTAGTTGTTGGGCACGGCGATGGAACTGCTGATACCGCTCTGCCGTTTCGTCGTCTATGTTGTACATGGAACATGTGTAGGAAGGAATGATCATCGATAGTAGTTGTTGGGCACGGTGATGGAACTGCTGATACCGCTCTGCCGATTCGTCGTCTATGTTATACACAGAACATGTGTAGGAAGGAATGATCATCGATAGTAGTTGTTGGGCACGGCGATGGACCTGATGATACCGCTCTGCCGATTCGTCGTCTATGTTATACACAGAACATGTGTAGGAAGGAATGATCATCGATAGTATAGTTGTTGGGCAAGGCGATGGAACTGCTGATACCGCTCTGCCGATTCGTCGTCTATGTTATACACAGGACATGTGTAGGAAGGAATGATCATCGATAGTATAGTTGTTGGGCACGGTGATGGAGCTGCTGATACCGCTCTGCCGATTTGTGGTCTATGTTATACACAGGACATGTGTAGGAAGGAATGATCATCGATAGTAGTTGTTGGGCACGGCGATGGAACTGCTGATACCGCTCTGCCGTTTCGTCGTCTATGTTATACACAGAACATGTGTAGGAAGGAATGGTCATCGATAGTATAGTTGTTGGGCACGGCGAGGGAACTGCTGCTACCGCTCTGCCGTTTCGTCGTCTATGTTATACATGGAACATGTATAGGAAGGAATGATCATCGATAGTAGTTGTTGGGCACGGCGATGGAACTGCTGATATCGCTCTGCCGTTTTGTCGTCTATGTTATACATGGAACATGTGTAGGAAGGAATGATCATCGATAGTAGTTGTTGGGCACGGTGATGGAACTGCTGATACCGCTCTGCCGATTCGTCGTCTATGTTATACACAGAACATGTGTAGGAAGGAATGATCATCGATAGTAGTTGTTGGGCACGGCGATGGAACTGCTGATACCGCTCTGCCGATTCTTCGTCTATGTTATACACAGAACATGTGTAGGAAGGAATGATCATCGATAGTATAGTTGTTGGGCAAGGCGATGGAACTGCTGATACCGCTCTGCCGATTCGTCGTCTATGTTATACACAGGACATGTGTAGGAAGGAATGATCATCGATAGTAGTTGTTGGGCACGGCGATGGAACTGCTAATACCGCTCTGCCGTTTCGTCGTCTATGTTTGAATATACTCGTACGTCTCTCTTAAATTCAAAATCACTGTAACTTTTTATCGACAAAATTGTTGCTGACAAAATTAAGCTAACATTACTCACGGTTGTTTTGGTAAAATCAATTAAAAATCACATATACATTTCTGATACTTTATAGTAAATTTAAAATCACAATTCTAAGCAATAACACTTCATTTACATGACTTTCTAAAGGTGTTACAAATGTTTAGAGAAAGGTTACAAATGGTTAGAGAAAGGTGTTACAAATGTCTAACCCAAGACGAAAAGTGATTATTTGAAAGTGCTTTTTTTATTTTGCTTGAATTGACAGAACGCCTTTCCCACTAAAACCTTTTTATTGTTACGCAACAAAAAAATAATGTAAACGGAGTGTTACTTAATTTCACAGTCAGTAATTTTTGTTTCTTAAGATAACTATTACTGTAGTAATGTGTATTTTTGCAACTGTCTCCTCATATACAGTACTCCTATATAAATGATACACTTTTTTCAAGGCAATTTGTTTTCAATCCCATACAAACTTACTATTCGTTTCACACGTTTCGCTAAAATCCAGAAAAATACCTTTTCCCGAAAAAACCGACTCTAATTCTCCAATCAGCTAGTTCTCATGCGTGAATGAGCCGGTGGCCTGATGAAATAGACTTGGCTTGGCAGTAAGTCTCGATGACTCACAAGGTCCCTCCGCCCAGACTGTCTTGGGCCTAGGCCAGCTGGATGACGTAAGGTTAAACCTACATCTTAAATTCAGTTGCAGTTGTAGAATGCATCTTTGATTTTTAATGTATCGACATTGTTGGTGTTACTTAACGCCATCTGAGAAACAAGCATGTTTCATCATCAAAAACTACATTCAGTTTGAGTAACACCATTTCATCTGAAAAAATATACACACCCATATAACATATGGAATAAAAACATTGTTGTGCATATGGATACATCTTCATCTCCAATTAGAATGTTATAAGTAAAAAAAAGGCTGCAACAGAACCTAATAGTACAACCACTCTTGATGGGGATGACAATAATAATAATATTTTTTTTATATTGTATTGCGTCAGACAAAGTACATTGCATTGCAATAGTCATAATAATTTAAATAGTCTAAAATTTTCCATTCATTAATTCCATCGAAGTCACTTTCAAACATACAATTTCCCAATCAGTAAACCATTCGAATGTTATCAAATATAGCTCTGGTCTGTGTGTTCATAGGGTCTCCCAGTTTTGTGTGATAAACATGAAAGTACTATGAAATGCTTCTGCAATCAGAACTTGCTTCAGACACGTTTTGAATGCCTTGAGCATTGGGGAAATTTTGATCGAATTAGGTAGACTGTTGACAAATTGGGCTCCTGCCTGTGAAGACAAACGCTCATGAACTACCATTCTGTGTTTCCCAATTCGGTAGTTGTCCCTGCCTCTAGTTTCAATAGAGTGTATATCACTACCTCTTATGAGATTGCATTTAGATTTTAAATAGTCAATGGTGAATGCTGCACCAGAATCTTTGTAACCTCAAATTGCACCCTTGATGGTGATGATGAAGGCTGTAGTAGAATCTGAGGATACAACCCCCCTTGATGGTGATGATGAAGGCTGTAGTACAATCTGAGGATACAACCCCCCTTGATGGTGATGATGAAGGGTGCAACAACCTGAGGATACAACCACCCTTGATGGTGATGATGAAGGCTGCAGCAGAACCTGAGGGTACAACTACCTTTGATGGTGATGATGAAGGCTGCAGCAGAACCTGAGGGTACAACCACCCTTGATGGTGATGATGAAGGCTGCAGCAGAACCTGAAGGTACAACCACCCTTGATGGTGATGTAGAAGGCTGCAACCACTCTTGATGGTGATGATGAAGGCTGCAGTAAAATCTAAGGGTACAACCACCCTTGATGGTGATGTAGAAGGCTGCAACCACTCTTGATGGTGATGATGAAGGCTGCAGCGGAACATGAGGATACAACCACCCTTGATGGTGATGTAGAAGGCTGCAACCACTCTTGATGGTGATGATGAAGGCTGCAGCGGAACATGAGGATACAACCACCCTTGATGGTGATGTAGAAGGCTGCAACCACTCTTGATGGTGATGATGAAGGCTGCAGTATAATATGAAGGTACAACCACCCTTAATGGTGGTGATGAAGGCTGCAGTATAATCTGAGGGTACAACCACCCTTAATAGTGTTGATGAAGGTTGCAGAAGAACCGAGGGTACAACCACTCTTGATGGTGATGTAGAAGGCTGCAACCACTCTTGATGGTGATGATAATCTTAATGATTTGCTCCTAAATGTTGCTCTTTTCTTATACCGTAATATTTTAAACACTTTTCTTTGAATCTGATTTGACTATTTATGTGATATAGTAAAAAGTATTACAATTCAGCGATATTGATAAAATCATTTTACTGACTTTCATTTGAATTAAAGGAGCCAGTTTAACTTTCTCCAGTTTAAGCTGAGTCCTGGAGGTATCATGCTTAAATGGAAACTTCCAAATTTGAAATTCTTAAATTTTAATAAACCTAAATTTTTTCATTTATCTATTCTTAGTAGTACAAGGAATGCTATTATATGGCATTATTACTTCTTTCAATAGTCTGTTATCTCTATATTGTCTAAGCAGAATTTATGTAAATTGATGGCAGTTATTAGTCCAGCCAGAGGTTTTGCAATTTTTGGCCTTATTCAATCGTTTTTTAAAGTATTACTCAATTTAATGGTATTCAATACGTTTTATGTACTCTAAACGGCATTCCTGTTTAGAACCTAAATCTACGACGCAATACTTATGATAGATAAGTATTTCGGAAGACTTGACATTGATAACTTTACAACATTGTCTAGGCATATTACACCTTATATCTGCTTTTATCAAGTAAATAAAGAGGCGTCAAGTTTAAAATATCTTCATTGCTACTGTAACATGGGACTGTTTTGATTATTTATGTAAGCATAAACCTGGTATGAATTATCTTTCCCACAGATATCTTTGCATTCATTGTAAAATCTGCCCCCGACTATGCATAGTACTAGTTCATATGAGCTAACTGATTTTGAAATAGTTCTGTAATTGAACTATGTAAAGAACAACATAGTACCAACAATTTGCTTATTCTCAATAACCTCATTACATTCATTTTATCAAGTTACTTCCTACTCTAAGCTAAAGGCTCTTCTAGCCTTGCTTCTTTTCTTAGCATATGCATATTCACACTGGAAGTCTATACTTGTTTCTTAATTTATACAAAAAAAGACTAGCTGAGAGAAAAAACTCATTTACAGAAGAAGTGTATGGCAGTCTGTCCTTACAATCTTCGAGTCATTCATGACAAGCCGCGTGTGTGTTCCTCCTCGGCCGGCAAGACATAAACCCTGATTGGCTGAGACGGGGGTAAATCACCGTGCTATATAGCAAATAGAGACGCTCATTAGAGGTTTGCGGTAGACAGTTATGGCTTTCCGGGAACTGCCGTGGATAACGACTCCGTCCTGGAGGTGTCCACTCCCGAATGGCTCAGCATCCAACGTTTGTAATAGTAAAATGGGGTAAATGTACATTTTCTCACCTTACCGAAGAGTATCCGCTATCATACCACCATATGTTGTTCAGGAAGAGTCGAGAGTGATTCTCTGCCTAGACAGTCCCTGTGCTGTCAAGCCTGACAGTCAAGTGTGCTGGCCAGTAAGAAAAGGGTGTCTACGTGCGGTCCGGATTAAATTATTTTTTAATTAAACAGGCTAGAACAATTATTTTTGTAATATAGTAATTATTTTAATTCATCACTACAGCAACATATGAACGCCTGTGAATCGGCCTATTCCTACATCACACAAGCATATGGTGGAGCTTCACTCTCATCTCTCCCTACATAACGCATAGTGTACTGGCTCACCACCATCAAGTTTGAAATATGGTGATTGGACGATTGTTTTCAAATAGCTTCATTGATCATATGAGGCGTTTTTATTACTGTATTGTTTTGTTATAATCATGTATAGTGCTTAGGAAGATCTTTTAATCTAATATAGTTCTTACCTTGCAGTATTTGATGTCACAAGCAACCCTTCTGTCTGAACGAGTATCACGTACTCTTCGCCTCTATTTTCTCTCGGTTGAAGATTCATGCGCAGGTTTCTCCTTGATTAGTTATGGTTAATAAATGATCTTCAGACCGGTTCTGGAGCAGACTTCTTTCTACGGTGTTCTCTCTGTGCCACTACCAAAACACTAAAATGTGTTTCAGCGAACAGATGCCTAAGACATTTAATTGTTATCACCCCTTTTGTGTGCCGCAGACTCTCGCAGTATTTATGACCCCGCTGATGGTTCAGACGTGTTAAATTCCTGCGTCCGTACCCGGACAAATTCACTCAGCCCCGGGCTCCTTCTAGGGAGCCGAGCGGCGAGTCAAAGGTCGGACTCGGCCCGAACGGTGAACAGGGGAATTCCTACAAAAGAATCCCGGCCGTAAGATAACCGGGTAATTTATAAACAGTGTATTTAAAATGTCCTGGCTGAAATATGGAGGTTATGTTATGTCCTGGCCCCGTCGCCATTGTCCATTGTCGAGCGGGACGGATCTACTGACGGTGTTTTCAAGTTTGCGGTAACCGTCCGGCGCCACCGTACATGAGGAATGGCGGCTGCACTGTTTAGGAAGATAACATCTGCGGTTGTACGGGTGGTACACCTGTTGACCCATGTTCGCACATGATATATCGCAACAGTTGGCAGTATGGCTACCCTATTGCATAAACAGTTGTTAGACACACGCGGCGTGATATTTTATGCAACCAACCTTGTTTATTGTCTCGGCTGTATTGAAATGCGTGACTTAACTATAAGCCGTGCGTCCTTCCTCAGGCCAGAGTCTCGGACCCATAAATACGCACATGAATGAAGGCACCATTGATATTCAAACCAGTGTGGGCTTTATTGCAATACGTTATAGCTTCCTCCTTTCAGCCTTTGATTGGAGCGTAACTATTACTTCTCTATTTGTGTTATGTCAGTGATGGAGAGATTATGTACAGTTACTTCGTGTTCGACATACCGATATACGCAACGGTCACGCTGAATATATCCAACTTTAGAATCTGCTGTAAACCTTGACCATGTTGAATTTATGCTTATAATAACAACATTAAAGTCATACCAACTACACCGTAATTGGCATGACGATAACTGGAATCTTCTTTTTAAGCTCTAATAAAATTGCAACCAATTGTCTTACGTAACTTTTTTATTTGTACCGAATACGGTTATTTAACTGCAAAGCTGCGTAGCGTCTACACGTTTTTATCTTAGAATATACAACGTACGGTTAACCACAGACAAGAGAGAAACAGAGGTCGCATCCATCAGTGCGCCGAATGGTTTTGAAGTACTCAAGTTATTCTCCAGTTCTCCAGTGCAGATGGCAGAGCCGGCACAGTTGTCAGTACATCCCCATATCTTCAGCCAAATCATCCAGAATAAATAAGTAATTAATAATACAAATTGACGAAGGTGTGCGGTTACTGCCACTGCTGCGTCGCTGTGACCTCAGAGGATTAACATAGCACGTACGTAATATAATAAGAATATTTTTATATTTCTTATTATAAATATGCCTGTCTAGCATGTTATATAATGCTGCAATAATTTTTGATAATTTTTTTCTTTACAATTAATTTTAAACATAAAAATATTTTCTGTCTTTTTCGTAAAAAATGTGAAAAGTAGTAAGGCATTTAGGTGTGTTTTTATTATTATATGGCTATAAAAACAGTTATCAGTCAAAACTTTACGATGGTAAATAATAACCTTTAATGGTATGACGTAGCCCGTAATAAGGTTGTTATGGCACTATTAAAGCTGATCAAGCCATAGCGAATCTCAACAGCAGAGCTACAAAACATCCTAAATTATATGTGAACTTCTCTTTACTAAACACGAGAATTACATTGATTTAGAGAAAAATTAGCCACTATTACGTTCAAAAGTTAATGTTAAATTAATTTAAGCTCGTAACACTCCATCAAAACTGACGCTGACGTTTGGTATTGTCCTGAGACAGTCGGAATATCTATTGTCTAAGCAGTAAAGGCAGTGTGCTTTCTATGGGCACCGCAAAGCCCATAAACATTGCCTAATTGTATTGTAATCGAGCGAAGACGTGCCTGGAGTACCGACTCGCTGTTTATCGATTTATTCTTTCCAATGTAGCTGAATTGTCTTTATTGTTTCTCGCTACAAACAGAATTATGTTTTATGCAATAAGAATAAGAATTTATAAAGAATATGCAATTTAGTGTCGAATTCGACTGTTAAAACTGATTTTCTATCAATAACAAATCTCCATCTTCACAATTAAGTAGTTTTCAGTTCATTAGCCAAATCATAAAAAGTTTAATAAACAGCCAAAAGAACAGAGATTTGATACTCATCACTTATTTCATTCTAGTAACAATAATAACATTAAATGAATATGATAAATGGGAATAATTAATTAATAAGTGTGAAGTATTTAATTAGAAGATCATGTCAAAAATATAATTACTGTAATAATACTGTAAAATAAATCGAATATCAGGTAAACCAAAGAGTAAAATACAGCATTTGATAGATATATGAAGCAGGAATCATATTTTGAAGAAACACTTTGTATTATAAATAATGTTTTTTTTACTATCAGAGTTTAAAATATAAATGTATTATTATATAAAATAGTAAGTAATAATTGTTTGAGGCTAAACTACATCATGCAAATAATTATAACACATTTAAAAATCATTTTTTAAGGCTTGGTATTTCACTGGATGCTAGACAACATCGGGACAAGTATTGTCAGAACATGGATTTTTGAAGTTATACTTCTATGCGCCCGTTAGACACTTTGGGATGGGATGTTGGTCGAGAAACCACGTCACGCTGAAAAGTAAGAACACATTTTTAAGAACTATCGATTAATCGATTGTTAATCGAAGAAATTTAATCGAAGAAATTACTGATAATGATAATATAGGTGTATAATATAATAATGAAGTCACGTATAATATATTGAAGATAAATATATTGAATAATATTGAAAAATGTCTTATATTTCATTTATATATCCTGTCTGTTTGTGTGCGTGAGTGGGTGTATGAGAATGGCCAAAGAAGTATAACTTCCACCGTGTGGTCCGACGCACACCCAATTTTTTTTTAATTTTTAAGAGGTTCGTTACTTTTATCATATTACCGGTGTTGTGGCTTCGGGCGTTGGAGGACAAAATGAGCAAACGGTCGATACTCGTTCAACAAAGTTCCCAAGACTGTAGCCCCATGTAATTTCGTGAGTAAAGTTTTTTTTTTTTTTTTTAATAAAAATAGTTTTTTGTTTACCGTATTACTTTGAGTGCCTCATAGTTTGTACATCACTATTTTCAACTGTTAATTTTAAATCGCCAGAACGAGATTGCCAGAAGATGAACAGTCCTGCCGACCCAAAGTCGTGTATACTCATTTATTCCTCAGTAATTGATCGGTGACTACGTAGTCTCTCCTGATGAGCAGAGGTTTTGTTTGGCCGATTGATATGTCTCGGCTGATGAAGTCCTCGGCAACACATTCGTCTCTATTATACTCATCAATCACAAACCACAGCCGCCATCATTACGGGCCCATTGCTTGCCTTTGTCCATGCTATTTAATTGGTCCACCATCATTAGAAGGAGCAATTAGCATCCTTTCGCTGTGCACTGGGCATACCTCCACCTTCCCACCAGTGTGTCACTTCTATACCTGTATATCGAAGTATCACACTCAGATTACACCAGTCAGCATCCTTCCGCTGTGCACTGGCATAGGCATACCTCCACCTTCCCACCACTGTGTCACTTCTATAACTGTACATCGAAGTATCACACTCAGATTACACCAGTCAGCATCCTTCCGCTGTGCACTGGCATAGGCATACCTCCACCTTCCCACCAGTGTGTCACCTCTATAACTGTATATCGAAGTATCACACTCAGATTACACCAGTTAGCATCCTTCCGCTGTGCACTGGCATAGGCCTACCTCCACCTTCCCACCACTGTGTCACTTCTATAACTGTATATCGAAGTATCACACTCAGATTACACCAGTTAGCATCCTTCCGCTGTGCACTGGCATAGGCATACCTCCACCTTCCCACCAGTGTGTCACCTCTATAACTGTATATCGAAGTATCACACTCAGATTACACCAGTTAGCATCCTTCCGCTGTGCACTGGCATAGGCATACCTCCACCTTCCCACCACTGTGTCACTTCTATAACTGTACATCGAAGTATCACACTCAGATTACACCAGTTAGCATCCTTTCGCTGTGCACTGGGCATACCTCCACCTTCCCACCAGTGTGTCACCTCTATAACTGTATATCGAAGTATCACACTCAGATTACACCAGTTAGCATCCTTCCGCTGTGCACTGGCATAGGCATACCTCCACCTTCCCACCACTGTGTCACTTCTATAACTGTACATCGAAGTATCACACTCAGATTACACCAGTCAGCATCCTTCCGCTGTGTACTGGGCATACCTCCACCTTCCCACCAGTGTGTCACTTCTATAACTGTATATCAAAGTATCACACTCAGATTACACCAGTCAGCATCCTTCCGCTGTGCACTGGCATAGGCATACCTCCACCTTCCCACCACTGTGTCACTTCTATAACTGTATATCGAAGTATCACACTCAGATTACACCAGTTAGCATCCTTCCGCTGTGCACTGGCATAGGCATACCTCCACCTTCCCACCACTGTGTCACTTCTATAACTGTACATCGAAGTATCACACTCAGATTACACCAGTCAGCATCCTTCCGCTGTGCACTGGCATAGGCATACCTCCACCTTCCCACCACTGTGTCACTTCTATAACTGTACATCGAAGTATCACACTCAGATTACACCAGTCAGCATCCTTCCGCTGTGCACTGGCATAGGCATACCTCCACCTTCCCACCACTGTGTAACTTCTATAACTGTACATCGAAGTATCACACTCAGATTACACCAGTCAGCATCCTTCCGCTGTGCACTGGCATAGGCATACCTCCACCTTCCCACCAGTGTGTCACCTCTATAACTGTATATCGAAGTATCACACTCAGATTACACCAGTTAGCATCCTTCCGCTGTGCACTGGCATAGGCCTACCTCCACCTTCCCACCACTGTGTCACTTCTATAACTGTATATCGAAGAATCACACTCAGATTACACCAGTTAGCATCCTTCCGCTGTGCACTGGCATAGGCATACCTCCACCTTCCCACCAGTGTGTCACCTCTATAACTGTATATCGAAGTATCACACTCAGATTACACCAGTTAGCATCCTTTCGCTGTGCACTGGGCATACCTCCACCTTCCCACCACTGTGTCACCTCTATAACTGAACATCGAAGTATCACACTCAGATTACACCAGTTAGCATCCTTTCGCTGTGCACTGGGCATACCTCCACCTTCCCACCAGTGTGTCACCTCTATAACTGAACATCGAAGTATCACACTCAGATTACACCAGTCGGCATCCTTTCGCTGTGCACTGGGATAGGCATACCTCCACCTGCCCACCAGTTTGTCACCTCTATAACTGTACATCGAAGTATCACACTCAGATTACACCAGTTCAGCATCCTTTCGCTGTGCACTGGCATAGGCCTACCTCCACCTTCCCACCACTGTGTCACCTCTATACCTGTATATCGAAGTATCACACTCAGATTACACCAGTTAGCATCCTTCCGCTGTGCACTGGCATAGGCATACCTCCACCTTCCCACCAGTGTGTCACCTCTATAACTGTATATCGAAGTATCACACTCAGATTACACCAGTCAGCATCCTTCCGCTGTGCACTGGCATAGGCATACCTCCACCTTCCCACCACTGTGTCACTTCTATAACTGTACATCGAAGTATCACACTCAGATTACACCAGTCAGCATCCTTCCGCTGTGTACTGGGCATACCTCCACCTTCCCACCAGTGTGTCACTTCTATAACTGTATATCAAAGTATCACACTCAGATTACACCAGTCAGCATCCTTCCGCTGTGCACTGGCATAGGCATACCTCCACCTACCCACCACTGTGTCACTTCTATAACTGTATATCGAAGTATCACACTCAGATTACACCAGTTAGCATCCTTCCGCTGTGCACTGGCATAGGCATACCTCCACCTTCCCACCACTGTGTCACTTCTATAACTGTACATCGAAGTATCACACTCAGATTACACCAGTCAGCATCCTTCCGCTGTGCACTGGCATAGGCATACCTCCACCTTCCCACCACTGTGTCACTTCTATAACTGTACATCGAAGTATCACACTCAGATTACACCAGTCAGCATCCTTCCGCTGTGCACTGGCATAGGCATACCTCCACCTTCCCACCACTGTGTAACTTCTATAACTGTACATCGAAGTATCACACTCAGATTACACCAGTTAGCATCCTTCCGCTGTGCACTGGCATAGGCATACCTCCACCTTCCCACCAGTGTGTCACCTCTATAACTGTATATCGAAGTATCACACTCAGATTACACCAGTTAGCATCCTTCCGCTGTGCACTGGCATAGGCATACCTCCACCTTCCCACCACTGTGTCACTTCTATAACTGTATATCGAAGTATCACACTCAGATTACACCAGTTAGCATCCTTCCGCTGTGCACTGGCATAGGCATACCTCCACCTTCCCACCAGTGTGTCACTTCTATAACTGTATATCGAAGTATCACACTCAGATTACACCAGTTAGCATCCTTCCGCTGTGCACTGGCATAGGCATACCTCCACCTTCCCACCAGTGTGTCACCTCTATAACTGTATATCGAAGTATCACACTCAGATTACACCAGTTAGCATCCTTCCGCTGTGCACTGGCATAGGCATACCTCCACCTGCCCACCAGTTTGTCACCTCTATAACTGTATATCGAAGTATCACACTCAGATTACACCAGTTAGCACCCTTTCGCTGTGCACTGGCATAGGCCTCATCCCTCATCCTGTTGTCACCTCTATACTGAACATCGAAGTATCACACTCAGATTACACCAGTTAGCATCCTTTCGGGATGGAGGCATACCTCCACCTTCTCATCGTGTGTCCACTTTATAACTGTAATCGAAGTATCACACTCCAGATTCAATCAATTCATCCGCTAGTTTTGCAACGTCAAAAATTACTCATCCTTCACAACGCACGATCACAGTTAAAATGTTGGATTTGAAGTGTGATGCATAACCTAGATTACAACCAGTCCTAAATATTATTCCTTTTTTACCAGCTTGACTGGATCAAGGATCTAGTTCTCACCAAGTTGTACTTTATAACTGTTAATATTGTATACACTTAAGATCTTAAAAACATCCATATTCGTTACATAGCATAATACTCCACTTTTGATACCGACAATTGTTACATCTTCTTTATGTATGATCAGTTAACATATCTCTTTTAAAGATATAAGAATAACTTTTCTCTGTGAGGAAAATGGATTCTTACACCTCCACACGTGTACTTTATAACCTGTACATCGTAGAACACTAGATTCACAGTGCTATTCCTTCGCTTGAGACACAGACTACAACATCCACTACATGTG
Source organism: Stictocephala bisonia (assembly GCA_035578905.1). NCBI lineage: Eukaryota > Metazoa > Arthropoda > Insecta > Hemiptera > Membracidae > Stictocephala > Stictocephala bisonia. The sequence goes on along the minus strand of JAQJVL010000104.1, from coordinate 1,877,610 downwards.
TCACTTCTATAACCGTTATCGATGTATCACACTCGTGATAAACACTCATCACATATAAATTACTGCTATCGAGAGTGAATGCATATGTAATTATTCTTAAACTGTTAACTTCTGAGTAATTACATACGAACGACACACTCGATAAACGTCCAGATCTCCTGAGTTACTGATAGCATAAAACTGCATATCCACCAGTAACTTTTATAACACTGTATATCGAAGTTTAATAGATTTACAGTTGTGTGTTTACGCGTGCCTGGCATAGCAACTGCCTACTCCTATCACAAAGTAGTGTTCATTCTAGTAACTGTTTTAGATGAAGTATCCAGAACGTACACATTAATCCTCGGACCTTCCCCCACCAGTTTATCACCTCTATACTGTACTATCGAAGTATCACACTCAGATTACACCAGTTAGCATCCTTCCCGCTGTGCACTGGCATAGGACAACCTCCACCTTCCCACCAGTGTGTTCACTTCTATAACTGTATATCGAAGTATCACACTCAGATTTACACCAGTCAGCATCCTTCCGCTGTGCACTGGCATAGGCATACCTCCACCTTCCCACCACTGTGTCACTTCTATAACTGTATATCGAAGTATCACACTCAGATTACACCAGTCAGCATCCTTCCGCTGTGCTACTGGCATAGGCATACCTCCACCTTCCCACCAGCTGTGTCACTTCTATAACTGTATATCGAAGTATCACACTCAGATTACACCAGTCAGCATCCTTCCGCTGTGCACTGGCATAGGCATACCTCCACCTTCCCACCAGTGTGTCACTTCTATAACTGTATATCGAAGTATCACACTCAGATTACACCAGTCAGCATCCTTCCGCTGTGCACTGGCATAGGCATACCTCCACCTTCCCACCACTGTGTCACTTCTATAACTGTACATCGAAGTATCACACTCAGATTACACCAGTCAGCATCCTTCCGCTGTGCACTGGCATAGGCATACCTCCACCTTCCCACCACTGTGTCACTTCTATAACTGTACATCGAAGTATCACACTCAGATTACACCAGTCAGCATCCTTCCGCTGTGCACTGGCATAGGCATACCTCCACCTTCCCACCACTGTGTAACTTCTATAACTGTACATCGAAGTATCACACTCAGATTACACCAGTCAGCATCCTTCCGCTGTGCACTGGCATAGGCATACCTCCACCTTCCCACCAGTGTGTCACCTCTATAACTGTATATCGAAGTATCACACTCAGATTACACCAGTTAGCATCCTTCCGCTGTGCACTGGCATAGGCCTACCTCCACCTTCCCACCACTGTGTCACTTCTATAACTGTATATCGAAGTATCACACTCAGATTACACCAGTTAGCATCCTTCCGCTGTGCACTGGCATAGGCATACCTCCACCTTCCCACCAGTGTGTCACCTCTATAACTGTATATCGAAGTATCACACTCAGATTACACCAGTTAGCATCCTTCCGCTGTGCACTGGCATAGGCATACCTCCACCTTCCCACCACTGTGTCACTTCTATAACTGTACATCGAAGTATCACACTCAGATTACACCAGTTAGCATCCTTTCGCTGTGCACTGGGCATACCTCCACCTTCCCACCAGTGTGTCACCTCTATAACTGTATATCGAAGTATCACACTCAGATTACACCAGTTAGCATCCTTCCGCTGTGCACTGGCATAGGCATACCTCCACCTGCCCACCAGTTTGTCACCTCTATAACTGTACATCGAAGTATCACACTCAGATTACACCATTCAGCATCCTTTCGCTGTGCACTGGCATAGGCCTACCTCCACCTTCCCACCAGTTTATCACCTCTATACCTGTATATCGAAGTATCACACTCAGATTACACCAGTTAGCATCCTTCCGCTGTGCACTGGCATAGGCATACCTCCACCTTCCCACCAGTGTGTCACTTCTATAACTGTATATCGAAGTATCACACTCAGATTACACCAGTCAGCATCCTTCCGCTGTGCACTGGCATAGGCATACCTCCACCTTCCCACCACTGTGTCACTTCTATAACTGTACATCGAAGTATCACACTCAGATTACACCAGTCAGCATCCTTCCGCTGTGTACTGGGCATACCTCCACCTTCCCACCAGTGTGTCACTTCTATAACTGTATATCAAAGTATCACACTCAGATTACACCAGTCAGCATCCTTCCGCTGTGCACTGGCATAGGCATACCTCCACCTACCCACCACTGTGTCACTTCTATAACTGTATATCGAAGTATCACACTCAGATTACACCAGTTAGCATCCTTCCGCTGTGCACTGGCATAGGCATACCTCCACCTTCCCACCACTGTGTCACTTCTATAACTGTACATCGAAGTATCACACTCAGATTACACCAGTCAGCATCCTTCCGCTGTGCACTGGCATAGGCATACCTCCACCTTCCCACCACTGTGTCACTTCTATAACTGTACATCGAAGTATCACACTCAGATTACACCAGTCAGCATCCTTCCGCTGTGCACTGGCATAGGCATACCTCCACCTTCCCACCACTGTGTAACTTCTATAACTGTACATCGAAGTATCACACTCAGATTACACCAGTCAGCATCCTTCCGCTGTGCACTGGCATAGGCATACCTCCACCTTCCCACCAGTGTGTCACCTCTATAACTGTATATCGAAGTATCACACTCAGATTACACCAGTTAGCATCCTTCCGCTGTGCACTGGCATAGGCCTACCTCCACCTTCCCACCACTGTGTCACTTCTATAACTGTATATCGAAGTATCACACTCAGATTACACCAGTTAGCATCCTTCCGCTGTGCACTGGCATAGGCATACCTCCACCTTCCCACCACTGTGTCACTTCTATAACTGTATATCGAAGTATCACACTCAGATTACACCAGTTAGCATCCTTTCGCTGTGCACTGGGCATACCTCCACCTTCCCACCAGTGTGTCACCTCTATAACTGTATATCGAAGTATCACACTCAGATTACACCAGTTAGCATCCTTCCGCTGTGCACTGGCATAGGCATACCTCCACCTGCCCACCAGTTTGTCACCTCTATAACTGTACATCGAAGTATCACACTCAGATTACACCATTCAGCATCCTTTCGCTGTGCACTGGCATAGGCCTACCTCGACCTTCCCACCAGTTTATCACCTCTATACCTGTATATCGAAGTATCACACTCAGATTACACCAGTTAGCATCCTTCCGCTGTGCACTGGCATAGGCATACCTCCACCTTCCCACCAGTGTGTCACTTCTATAACTGTATATCGAAGTATCACACTCAGATTACACCAGTCAGCATCCTTCCGCTGTGCACTGGCATAGGCATACCTCCACCTTCCCACCACTGTGTCACTTCTATAACTGTACATCGAAGTATCACACTCAGATTACACCAGTCAGCATCCTTCCGCTGTGTACTGGGCATACCTCCACCTTCCCACCAGTGTGTCACTTCTATAACTGTATATCAAAGTATCACACTCAGATTACACCAGTCAGCATCCTTCCGCTGTGCACTGGCATAGGCATACCTCCACCTTCCCACCACTGTGTCACTTCTATAACTGTATATCGAAGTATCACACTCAGATTACACCAGTTAGCATCCTTCCGCTGTGCACTGGCATAGGCATACCTCCACCTTCCCACCACTGTGTCACTTCTATAACTGTACATCGAAGTATCACACTCAGATTACACCAGTCAGCATCCTTCCGCTGTGCACTGGCATAGGCATACCTCCACCTTCCCACCACTGTGTCACTTCTATAACTGTACATCGAAGTATCACACTCAGATTACACCAGTCAGCATCCTTCCGCTGTGCACTGGCATAGGCATACCTCCACCTTCCCACCACTGTGTAACTTCTATAACTGTACATCGAAGTATCACACTCAGATTACACCAGTCAGCATCCTTCCGCTGTGCACTGGCATAGGCATACCTCCACCTTCCCACCAGTGTGTCACCTCTATAACTGTATATCGAAGTATCACACTCAGATTACACCAGTTAGCATCCTTCCGCTGTGCACTGGCATAGGCCTACCTCCACCTTCCCACCACTGTGTCACTTCTATAACTGTATATCGAAGTATCACACTCAGATTACACCAGTTAGCATCCTTCCGCTGTGCACTGGCATAGGCATACCTCCACCTTCCCACCAGTGTGTCACCTCTATAACTGTATATCGAAGTATCACACTCAGATTACACCAGTTAGCATCCTTCCGCTGTGCACTGGCATAGGCATACCTCCACCTTCCCACCACTGTGTCACTTCTATAACTGTACATCGAAGTATCACACTCAGATTACACCAGTTAGCATCCTTTCGCTGTGCACTGGGCATACCTCCACCTTCCCACCAGTGTGTCACCTCTATAACTGTATATCGAAGTATCACACTCAGATTACACCAGTTAGCATCCTTCCGCTGTGCACTGGCATAGGCATACCTCCACCTGCCCACCAGTTTGTCACCTCTATAACTGTACATCGAAGTATCACACTCAGATTACACCATTCAGCATCCTTTCGCTGTGCACTGGCATAGGCCTACCTCCACCTTCCCACCAGTTTATCACCTCTATACCTGTATATCGAAGTATCACACTCAGATTACACCAGTTAGCATCCTTCCGCTGTGCACTGGCATAGGCATACCTCCACCTTCCCACCAGTGTGTCACTTCTATAACTGTATATCGAAGTATCACACTCAGATTACACCAGTCAGCATCCTTCCGCTGTGCACTGGCATAGGCATACCTCCACCTTCCCACCACTGTGTCACTTCTATAACTGTACATCGAAGTATCACACTCAGATTACACCAGTCAGCATCCTTCCGCTGTGTACTGGGCATACCTCCACCTTCCCACCAGTGTGTCACTTCTATAACTGTATATCAAAGTATCACACTCAGATTACACCAGTCAGCATCCTTCCGCTGTGCACTGGCATAGGCATACCTCCACCTTCCCACCACTGTGTCACTTCTATAACTGTATATCGAAGTATCACACTCAGATTACACCAGTTAGCATCCTTCCGCTGTGCACTGGCATAGGCATACCTCCACCTTCCCACCACTGTGTCACTTCTATAACTGTACATCGAAGTATCACACTCAGATTACACCAGTCAGCATCCTTCCGCTGTGCACTGGCATAGGCATACCTCCACCTTCCCACCACTGTGTCACTTCTATAACTGTACATCGAAGTATCACACTCAGATTACACCAGTCAGCATCCTTCCGCTGTGCACTGGCATAGGCATACCTCCACCTTCCCACCACTGTGTAACTTCTATAACTGTACATCGAAGTATCACACTCAGATTACACCAGTCAGCATCCTTCCGCTGTGCACTGGCATAGGCATACCTCCACCTTCCCACCAGTGTGTCACCTCTATAACTGTATATCGAAGTATCACACTCAGATTACACCAGTTAGCATCCTTCCGCTGTGCACTGGCATAGGCCTACCTCCACCTTCCCACCACTGTGTCACTTCTATAACTGTATATCGAAGTATCACACTCAGATTACACCAGTTAGCATCCTTCCGCTGTGCACTGGCATAGGCATACCTCCACCTTCCCACCACTGTGTCACTTCTATAACTGTATATCGAAGTATCACACTCAGATTACACCAGTTAGCATCCTTCCGCTGTGCACTGGCATAGGCCTACCTCCACCTTCCCACCAGTGTGTCACCTCTATAACTGTATATCGAAGTATCACACTCAGATTACACCAGTCAGCATCCTTTCGCTGTGCACTGGCATAGGCATACCTCCACCTTCCCACCACTGTGTCACTTCTATAACTGTATATCGAAGTATCACACTCAGATTACACCAGTTAGCATCCTTCCGCTGTGCACTGGCATAGGCCTACCTCCACCTTCCCACCAGTGTGTCACCTCTATAACTGTATATCGAAGTATCACACTCAGATTACACCAGTCAGCATCCTTCCGCTGTGCACTGGCATAGGCATACCTCCACCTTCCCACCACTGTGTCACTTCTATAACTGTACATCGAAGTATCACACTCAGATTACACCAGTCAGCATCCTTCCGCTGTGCACTGGCATAGGCATACCTCCACCTTCCCACCACTGTGTCACTTCTATAACTGTACATCGATGTATCACACTCAGATTACACCAGTCAGCATCCTTCTGCTGTGCACTGGCATAGGCATACCTCCACCTTCCCACCACTGTGTAACTTCTATAACTGTACATCGAAGTATCACACTCAGATTACACCAGTCAGCATCCTTCCGCTGTGCACTGGCATAGGCATACCTCCACCTTCCCACCAGTGTGTCACCTCTATAACTGTATATCGAAGTATCACACTCAGATTACACCAGTTAGCATCCTTCCGCTGTGCACTGGCATAGGCCTACCTCCACCTTCCCACCACTGTGTCACTTCTATAACTGTATATCGAAGTATCACACTCAGATTACACCAGTTAGCATCCTTCCGCTGTGCACTGGCATAGGCATACCTCCACCTTCCCACCACTGTGTCACTTCTATAACTGTATATCGAAGTATCACACTCAGATTACACCAGTTAGCATCCTTCCGCTGTGCACTGGCATAGGCCTACCTCCACCTTCCCACCAGTGTGTCACCTCTATAACTGTATATCGAAGTATCACACTCAGATTACACCAGTCAGCATCCTTTCGCTGTGCACTGGCATAGGCATACCTCCACCTTCCCACCACTGTGTCACTTCTATAACTGTATATCGAAGTATCACACTCAGATTACACCAGTTAGCATCCTTCCGCTGTGCACTGGCATAGGCCTACCTCCACCTTCCCACCAGTGTGTCACCTCTATAACTGTATATCGAAGTATCACACTCAGATTACACCAGTCAGCATCCTTCCGCTGTGCACTGGCATAGGCATACCTCCACCTTCCCACCACTGTGTCACTTCTATAACTGTATATCGAAGTATCACACTCAGATTACACCAGTCAGCATCCTTCCGCTGTGCACTGGCATAGGCCTACCTCCACCTTCCCACCAGTGTGTCACCTCTATAACTGTACATCGAAGTATCACACTCAGATTACACCATTCAGCATCCTTTCGCTGTGCACTGGCATAGGCCTACCTCCACCTTCCCACCACTGTGTCACCTCTATAACTGTACATCGAAGTATCACACTCAGATTACACCAGTTAGCATCCTTCCGCTGTGCACTGGCATAGGCCTACCTCCACCTTCCCACCACTGTGTCACCTCTATAACTGTACATCGAAGTATCACACTCAGATTACACCAGTCAGCATCCTTTCGCTGTGCACTGGGCATACCTCCACCTTCCCACCACTGTGTCACCTCTATAACTGAACATCGAAGTATCACACTCAGATTACACCAGTCAGCATCCTTTCGCTGTGCACTGGCATAGGCCTACCTCCACCTTCCCACCAGTGTGTCACCTCTATAACTGTACATCGAAATATCACACTCAGATTACACCAGTTAGCATCCTTCCGCTGTGCACTGGCATAGGCATACCTCCACCTTCCCACCAGTGTGTCACCTCTATAACTGAACATCGAAGTATCACACTCAGATTACACCAGTTAGCATCCTTTCGCTGTGCACTGGGCATACCTCATCCTCATCGCTGTGTCACCTCTATAACTGTACATCGAAGTATCACACTCAGATTACACCAGTTAGCATCCTTCCGCTGTGCACTGGCATAGGCCTACCTCCACCTTCCCACCAGTGTGTCACCTCTATAACTGTACATCGAAGTATCACACTCCTCTATTCAATCAATTCATAACGCTAAGTTTTGCAACTGTCCAAATAATTTATATTATCTCAGATCTAACGCCGAATCTACAGGTAGAAGATGTTGGTTTCTGAAGTTGATTAGTGTTCATTTTTAACGCTGGAGAGCTTTATACAAACAGATGCCTAAATTTTAATTTATTCTGGTTTTTAATTTTCCAAGGGAGTTGAATTAGTGGTGTTTCAAAATTATATTTTGATGTTTAATTATTTGTGATCTATTCCGTTAAGATTTCGGTTATAAAAAATCTTATATTTAAATAGCTATCTAAATCATTGGTGATACCTGAAATTGTTTACTGCTTGGTTTTAGTGATAATGATCATTTACATTTCTTTTTAAAGAATAAAAATTAAGTTCTTTTTTCTTCGTGGAAGAAAATGGATGTCTTTATTTAGGCTACGGTAGTATAGACCCTGTACCTAGCGTAACCTAGTGTCACTGATGCTAGTTTGCCTTCTTGAGGACTCCAGACCACAAGATGCGAACTATGTTACAACATTAGTTATAACCGTTATGTATTTGTATCACATTTCGTGAATAAAACACTCATTCAATCATAATAAAATTACTGACTATCGAAAGAGATGAAATGCCTTTGTAAATTATTCTTAGAATAGTTAACTTAACTTGGAGATTTTACAGCTACTGGAAATGACCAGCCTGTAAAACGTTCCTATGAGTCTTGAGTTATTGATATCATAAAACTGCAATCCATAAATTTAATATAAATCTACAGCTTTAATATAAATTTTAGTAGGCTACTTTACAGTTGTGGGTGTTATACAGCGAGACCTTTTTGCTTGCATACTAACTGCCTTTACTCCTATAAAAAGTAAGATGTTTAATTAGCAAGTACGACTGGTTTTGAGATTAGAGATATCCAGATACGTACGATCTAAATATATTACTGGTATTAATGTTTGTACAGTGCTTAAGCATTCATCTACGGCACCTGTTTTTTTTTCAACATTACTTTTAATTAATTAGGAAGAACATAATACTGTTTCATATTTTGTTAACAATATTATGTTGACAACGTTTTTGAGTTAAAATGTGAAAATTGTCATTATTAATCATTTATTGGCAACACACTTGTCAAATCTTGTAAAAGGTGATATTTAATTTTTCCTCCATCACGGATGCTGTTATTGTACGACAAACCTTGAACTAGGCTTTTTTGTTAGTCCTTACAAACAATAACACCATCTCGGCATGGTAAATCTAGGTCACACTAACCGTCGATTAGAGGTTGTAACCGTAAACGCTTTTCTACCGAAACAAACAACCGCAGAAATAAACAATGGCGGGCTTAATTGCGAATGGGGAATACCATGAGTGTAAACACAAAAGGGACGGGTGCACAATGGCAGAGCCCATTACACATTATACAATCCAAGGCAATGAGGAGGCACAATGTTTACGATGGGCCACCCAGAGCTGCGCAATGATCAGCGTTTGGGCTTGCTCTACTTCCGCAGCAGTAATGATTGTGTCCGGCAGACCATCATACCGCAAGTGTCAACACAAGAAGAGCGGATACACAGTGGCAGAGCCCATTACACATTGTACAATCCAAGGTGATGAGGAGGCACAATGTTTACAATAGGCCACCCAGAGCTGCGCAATTAACAGCGTTTTAGCTCGCTCTACTTGCGCAGTAGTTCATTAGGCTTGCCGGCAGTGTCGATGGTATAGCATACTCTCATTACTGGACGGCAATCGGAAAGTGTAAAACGTGAAATTTATGTCAGCGATGTAGCCTAAATCCACCAGAGCATCATAAGGATATTGTAGAAAATTGTTATAGAGATTTTCAATTCTTCAATTGTTTTAAGGAAAAACACAACGTTTCAGGGCAGTTGCTATAAAATATTTAACTAACCTTTACATTCTTAGTTGGGATCAAAGAGAAGTAATTTCCCATAATCGTAAAATTTGAATACCTTTGATGTTTTATCTATACAATGAAAAGGATTTCGCCTTGCAAAAACTTATATTTCAATGCAGTAAAATTTATAGTTATACAATACGATATGTAGTGAAATACTTTAGTGGGGCTGTAGTGGTAAAACAATCTGGCCAGTTTAAGACCAGCATGAATATATTCCATTATTTTAAATGTCCTCAAATAAATCAAAAACATAGGTTTACTGGACATCCTTTTAAAACCTGTCTACATCAGCCAATTTTTTAACGATTTAAGTTTTGTTGAATTCTTGAATAAATGCTTAATGATAATTTCGTTTTAAGTTTTAAATTTAATAGGGGGTTTATATCCAATTGATATTTTAAATTACAATTTTAAGTACGTATAGCATACAAAATTAAAATTCTCCCTAACAATTCGACATTCTTCCTAAGCCTTCGACATTCTCCCTAACAATACCTACGAAATGAAATAATACTTAGCATCTTTTATCGTAAAAATACGAAAGAAGTTGGCTTATCCGTATAAAATCGGTCTTATTGACAGAAAATAAAGATCAAAAATGTTGTTTTTTAATACAATAAATCTTGTTACTTGTTGAATTAAACCCATAGTTTATTGAACATTAGCCCACGCTTGGTTAAAATGTAAAAACAGACACCATTCCAGTTTGCAATAGTTGTACTGGATAGTCTACCACGTACTTTAGTAGAGAACAGCTGGGAGTTCGAGACACCGACTTGTATATTTATTGTTTTTAAAGAGACCGTTAACTTGTTCATGCTAGTTGAAAGTGTAGCTAGTAACATTCCTAAATGTATTTGTAAATCATTATATTGAAGAATAAATCAGTTAATCAATTAAATGATTAATATTACTAGGTATAAATATAACACGTGATTAATATAATACATAATTCTTTACGCAAGAACCAAACTGTTATCCTTTAAATTGCAGTATTTCTAACTGGTTATACTTGTACAACACGTGAAGTACATTTGCAGATTAGTTCTAAATAAATGAATTACAAAGATACTAATATATATCCCGATTCGTATCGGCAATCAAACGCGTTCAAAGCCGGCACGGTGACATTAATAATAATCCACGTCACCGTTAATTCCACCTGTAATGTGGATAAATTGATTACCCGAGAGTCGTCGTACCAATAAACACTTCAGGCCGGTAATCACAGCTGAATTAGACGCAAATCCGTGTCTCGTGCTGAGTACACTCTATCTTGTTGCGTGCAGCAACACTTTTACACCAGTTTGTTCAGTATCAATATGTCGCAAGTTTTCGTATTCAATATAATGATAAATTACTTACCTTACCATTGTATTTTTTTGCTTTTTTAATCGGGGATCACAATAAATGTTGGGATATGTAACATGCTATCGATCTCGTAAATTAGAAAAGCTATAATAAACTATAGGCTAGCATTTTTTTTAATGTAGCCACACGAATCAACAAAATCTCTGATTTATCATTATTACAAAAATTAACGCTTTTGCTGTCTATAAAATAAGTTGTAAATTTATTTTGTACAAACAAATTAAACAATTTTTCATCAATGATGCCCGTAACTTTGATTATTATACACAACTACTAGAATACCAAAAATGACAGTACACATAAAATATGATTTATCTAAAAAATTAATAAGGAATCTCTGTTGGGGTCTTAAAAGGGTTATTGCATAAGATAAAACACGTTATAAAAACAACGTTATAAAAAAAAACTTCTCAAAAGGACAAACGTTATAAAAACGATGTTGTCCTAGAATACATTTTTATATTGATGTGTAGTTGAGAAAAGTGGCTGATTTTCAAAAAGAACTTTTCGGTTATCTCTCAAAAATAACGTTTTTTAATATTTCCAACGTAATCTATATGGTGAAAAAAATTAAATACTGCAGTAAACCTTTTGATATGAAGGAGTTTGCCTCTACATTTTCAAGAGGTAAGCTTTAAAGTAAATAAATAAAATTAGAGATTGAGTGTAACGACTCCATTGAAGGCGAACGCTGTCCGGTTCGATGCTGGAGACTTTAACGTTAGGTTTGAACAAAAGCGGTTTTCTATAGGAGATACGCTGTGTTGAGTGAACTTCAGTGCAGGTATTGTCTGTGTACAATAATTGTGTTACGTAACTGTACAACCATAGCATTACTTACAAATTCTTTGAATACAATTCAATTAATTAAGTAGATATACATTAGAGTGATGAATATATCCAATAGTTCAATTACAAATGTGTTTAGACCATTCGTTAATGACTATCATTTCTAATGTATCTAATTTGTAGTCCTTGACCTAAAAGGTTCACGCTACAAACCGTTAGCATTGTATGACAATTTTACCATTCTAGGAAGCAAGTTTTGAATAAATATTTTAACTCTTTCCTAGTCGAGTTTATATGCCTATAGCTTGCTTAAAAATGTAGGAACAATACAATCTATTTACAGTAAAGTAACGTACTGAAACACTGGACGTATCCAAAAAAAGACACTTTAATTAAGAAACAACAAACTGTTCGCATAAGAAATATATTCCAACTTTGCCAATATCGAACAATTCACATTGATGGAAATATCAGTATTTTTATTGGTCATCACAAAGTAGCTTGAAATATGATTTAAAATCATCAGTAATACACAAGAAAAATATGGAATTTATATGTCTATCATCAGTATTAATAGTGCTATAAACATAGGGAGTTGCAAGAAAATGACAAACTTCGGGAATTTAATATTTTTGTCAAAACAAGAGGACATGTCGTAAAAACGTATGTCATATATTCATTCTTTATGTAGCTGCTATTTTTTATTTGAATCTTTTTTAGATTAGTAGATAACAAATTATAGATTTTATTTATTGAATTTTGTCAGCCAAAAATAGGATTAAATTATGAAGGCGTGATTGTAGTTTTATATACACAAATGCTTATTGGCATTCGATCACTTTACTTAAAAACATAAAAAATTTTCTATTAAATTATTACAGATATACTAGGGGACACCCCTTCACGCTACGCTGCCCTAGATGTAGACGGGGAAACCCTTCGCTCACTGCGCTCGATGTACTTCGGCCTCGGCCTGTGACTTTCGACTGCAAATAATAGTAGATTCAAGGACATAACGTAAAATCACAATATTAAATTTAATTACGTATCACACTCACATTACTTGCGTTGGTACCTATTTATTATCATAAACACCCAAGGATATTACTTACCCTATTTCAAACGTGTTCATTTAATTTGTTTTTGTTTATCAATTGAATAGTAATAGAATAAATAAAATAACTAGGCCTACATTAGATTATCATTGAAACCTTCAAATCCATTAGAGTGGAGCCCTATAACCGAATGTGAAAACCCCATGCTTACAACCTTTCCTGGTTTACATTATGAATGATCTAACGTCCTCAATATTACCTATACATTGTTTACATTTCAACAGCTGTTACTTTACGAGTCAATTAAACATCTCTCCATGTTAAATATCTCTCTTGATGCCTGGAAAACGTTCTTTTAGGGCATCCCGTGCCCTTCAGGGCGAAAATATTGAAAAATTAAAACCTTATTGCACAACTAGGAACAGAGGCAATGTTTTGATTCCTTATCCGTTTAAATTCGTCAATAAATATGGGAGGGGTTGCGTTGACAAAAAACGACTTCACTCATTATATATAAGGATGTTCAACTTTAACAGGTAAACACTACATAATACGTAGCCGATCAGGGTGCAAACGTGACCAAAAACATTATTTCTGTCCCAAGTAGATCTGAGGTTGGTATCATAGAATATGTCGAAATGAGTTATCATTTACTTATGTTTTTATGGCGTTTAGTATATAGAATTTTTTGTAATTTATTATAATACTGTTTTCACCATTGAAACCGTTATATTTAAAAAATAAACAGTAATGATATCAGGTGGTTTACAGTTTAAGGATAGGCATATAACACCAGTGGGCAGCTTTGACTCTTACCACAGTATGTTGTATCGATCAGCTGTCTGGTTTAAATGAACCACGTCTTCCATCTTCAGACTACAAAGAAATTGAAAAGGAATTGCAAATTTATAACATTAACGACTATCTAGAGCCTAGTATAAGAGGTCCTAATGACCATATACTGTATAAAACTCACTATCAAACTAATACTTTGAGTTTTTCTTAGAGTCTGAGGAAGTCAAACGTAGATTGCTGCAGTCAAGTACAGTATTTTCAAAAACTTACTTGCAATTTAGTGTATGAATAAAATACTGTACAAAAAGTAATTGCCTTTTAAGCATTTTTTTTATTAATAGCCATATTTTAATGGTTTTTTATGCTGGGCCAAGTTTAGCTTTAAAAATCAAGTTAGCCACACATGTCGTATGGTTGTTTGTATTCATAAATTGTAGTTTCGTAATTGATGTATGTATACAGCCCGTGTTAAGGGGAGTAGGGCTAGAGTGGTCAAAAAATAAGGATTTTTGTTGTATATTTTCTGACTGGTTTTCGGTCAGCAAGAATTTACTTTTTTTTTAATACAAATGTTAAATTTTCTAAAAATCAAGCATTTAATCATTGGTAGACCTTTAAATCAATCATTTTGACAAATAATTGACATGCTTGATGGTGAGTGCTTATTGGGTTTTCCAGTTTTTTGGTGTGCAAACTTAATTTTCGTTTCAGCTAATTTTAAAAATAATTAGAACAGTCTAAGAACGTGTATCACAACACTAAATTTAAAAAAAAAATCTAAGCAATCAATAGTCTCCATTGAAATGCTTTATAAAATATCACATAACAAATAATTTTATCGGGAAAATGCGTAAAATATCATAGTATTATCCGTTGAACGTTGGTCTTGAGGAGAATGGGCCTATATTGAAGATGACCGAACCCCTCCTGACCTATATGGCTAGTACACCACTTATTGGTGCCCTGTATGTCTGGTTATACAGATTACTGAGCCATATGGACAACACAAGCCGAGGGACGTAATCAGCGTTTAACAGTACAAGTGACAAGCCGTGCGGACGGACAGTAGTACAAGCACAAGCCGGTAAGACTCGCAGAGTTATTGTCAGCCACCGCATGTACTGGCTTGTCTACAAGACTCTGTGGAACCTATCCAACACCGTCCCATTCCCACATTCCGGTCTCCCATGGACCGTGGCTAGGGAACGAGTGATAGAAACGATCGAGGTCCAAGAGTGATATTATTGTCGGCACCACATAGGTATTGATGTAATCTAGCTACTGGAGACAAGGCGTTAAACCGATGAGTTCTCAGCTCTGAGATGTTCCTAGTCAAGTCCTCTAAAAGAAGTCAGATTTATCTAACAACAAGTCTAACCGTAATGACATATCTTGATATGACGGTGGACAGTAAAGTAGGTTTCTTAAATATGTTCGCAATAACTGATCAGTATCGCCATTATTACTGCTCAGGAATCCTAGCTGATTTATTTTTCCTCAATGGTAACACAATTTATATAGATATTTATATGATTAAACATGGTTTCAAGATAACACATGAAAAACAATTAATTAACACATTAGGATCACAAATATCCAAAAGTAATTCGAACATTAAAATATATTTTATTTGTATGTAAAAATTCAACATTAAACAATTACAAACAAATTTAATGCATATAAAACAATATGCCAATGTGAAAGAGCATGAATATACGGCAGTATAACCTATAGATCAGCTAACATGATTGGATAAGTTGTAAAAAATTTATATTTAAAAAATTAATTTATTTATATTGTAGGTTAGATTTAGTCAAGTATTTGAACAGGAAAATAAAGAGATGTTTAATTACATCACAATGGTAAAAAAATTAAAGCTATAAGATATACATAGATATGATTCATTTCAGTTATAAGAAAAGTGTGGCATTGTACACAAAATTAAATATGATTATCTGACCAATTAATTACTATTAAATGATAACACTAGTAAATAATATGAAGTATCAATAAAAATAAATACTAAAGAATAGTTAACAAAAATAATGACTAAAAAATAAATTTCAATAATAAATTAAATTCAATACTAAATTCAGCTTCAAAGTGAAAATTATAGAGTAACTAGTATGCTGTGTATTGTGGGTTTGTAAATGTGTGTATGGAAATGTGGAGTAGCATACGAGAATCAATGTGTTGACATAAGCTGCTTTGAATAAGAATGTACTAATATTACGAAGATATCAATTGCCTCTAGTAAGAGAGCCGGCAAACAGCCATTGCCCAGTGAGATCAATTCCAAATATTTACGTCTTATATGAAGTGGTTGAAGCCCAAACTGATTTTGCACAATTGATACTGGTGTATCTTGATAGCCATACCCAAGTTTCATCCCAAGCAGTCTGATAAAACGAGTTTGTCCTCTATTCAGTAGGTCAACATGTCTAAGTTGATAAGTCCATGTCACCAGATAGTACAGAAGTAATGGGCGTATTACTGTCTTTTAAATAGTCACCAAGGTCTGTGGAGATTTAAATCCTTAGTTAGAAAACAAAACCCATAGTAGGAGTCTACCTGTGATATGAGCCAAATGATCATAAGAACTAAGAGCATGCGTCATAATCATTCCATGATCATTCGTTTTATCTTTCGTCACAAATATTGAACCAGCTATGTTGTAGTCAATACAATATAGCTGGTTCATTGATTTCCTCGAATGAAGGACATAGTATAGCACTTCGAAATGTTGGCTCCATATTGTTATTTTTTCACCAACTAATAAGATAATTTTTCACCAATTTAATCTGTAGTATAACTAATAGATTATTTTAAAGCTCCATTTGATCTTGTGGTGAATAAATTCTTCTAAAAACCATAAGATCATCAGCAAATAATAGAAATATTGAGTTCATAGCTTTGGCAATTTCATTTATACAGCATGAAAGAGTGTTGGGTCCACGTGTGAGCCCTGTGGGTCTCCGGAAGAAACAGGAAAAAGGCATTCCGTCCATCACACTTCACAACTAGAGTAAGGCAACTCATATAACTCTTAATCGACCTCAATAATGGGCACAGGAAAATACGCATATGCCATAACCTTCAAGTTTAGTGGTGGTAGATCTTGTCTAACGCTTTGCTGAAATCTAGGTAAATACAATCGACCTGGCTGGAGTTCCTTGACAATCTACACCAACAAACGTACTCTTGTAAGCACAAAAGGTTAGTCGAGGTTGAACGGCCTCACATAAAAACATGCTGTTCCACGCAAATATGGCTACCCAGTTGAAATCATATACTATCGAAAATAACGCTTTAAAAATGTTTGCCGAGGTTAGCTGTATGGCAATAGGTCGATAGTTAGCTGTATGCCAATAGGTCGATAGTTAGCTGTATGCCAATAGGTCGATAGTTCTCCACGTTCTTCGTATGTCCAGATTTATAAATACAGATAGCATAATTCATCTTTAAAGATGACGGAAATAATCCAGCTGTTAGAAGGGATGTGGAAAATATGAAGAGATGTGGTGCAAGTACTGGAGCACAATGTTTATATACTGCTAGTGGGATATCATCTAGTTCGGCACTCTTCTTGAAATATAGTGCTACAAGCTTTTGTTGAATGTCAGAGACTGATATACAAAAGTGTCGTATAGCATTGTTCAGGTCAAATCCAAAGTCATCTTTATTGAAAACAAATTCAAAATACTGAACAAACAGTGTGCATTTGTCAGCAGTCTCACTTGCCTACCTCAAGTCGTAGTATAAAACAGATGGTGTTTAAGGGGATACTTTAAAGCTCTTCGCGTGGGACCAAATACATTCATATCATGAGGGATACTGTCTTTTACTCTCCTTTGGTAGTTGATATAGCACAGCCAACTAAAACAGAACTAACTAACAGAACTAAAACTTTCATAATTAAAGTTGGATAAAGATGTTTATGTTTTTTACGAAAAACTTTCATTGTGATAACGAGGCGCAATGGTATTGAATACAATAAAGTTATTTCTTCTTACTGTCTTCATTGGCGCATGGGATCTTATAACCAATCTGAGATGCTCACAGAAATGGCTGGAGGATGATTCAGGCTGTAGTACATCTTGTGTGGTAGGGCAATGGAGGTTTTTGAGGGCACAAAAACAGCGCCCAAGTCATAATTAATTGCGGAAAATAAGAACGTTCTTCACTGTACGGGAGAACAAACATGAGGAAATTCTACAGTGAAATAGAGAGTGGAATGATTTATGTCTTTCACCAACTACAAATCTTGACCGGAGCACACAACAACATAGCTGGAGTGTGACGGAAAAATTAGATCCAAACAAACCCCACGATAGTTCGGTATATTGTAGAATTGCTTTAGGTTCTATGTCATAGTTAAGTCAAGCAGATTAATCCTTGAGGTTCAGGTGTTCGTAGTAGAATGATCAGTATTATAATGGTTTTTATAACACAGTATGGTTTCCTTCTATTTAGTAACCTAACTTCTATTTCACTCTTTCAAAGTATAATATCTGGGTAAACATAATCAAAATATTGTATGTTATTGGCTTTATGTTCACCAGTTCTTGATTAAAAAAAATGTTCTTTGGACATTAAAAATAACATTTTAATTTTAGGATAAACGGATATTGTATTTTTTTACAATAAGAAGGTACTTAGAAAATACTACTTGAATAACGAAACTAAAATTCATTATGAAGTGTATAAAGGACAAATAAATCACATAAAAGTGATTTATTCGACATTCTATGACCGACCATCAATTTAATGGCTGTAACATGATACTGCACGTTCAACTATCATACATACAAGACTTAAGTGACGTCACCGGAGTGAAAGGCGAAGTATCCGATCTCACCTATGGCTCGGGCACTAACCCAAATTGTGAGACATTAAAGTTGTGTGGGAGCTCTGGATCGTTGCCAATGGACGACAGCACTACAAGTTTCACTATTTATCACTACAGTGAACTGTAGATAGGTGAAGGATCAAACAACATATATATTCGTGCATTAACCCAAATTGTGAGACATTAAAGTTGTGAGGGAGTTTTGGATCGTTGTCAATTGTCGATAGCACACAAGTTTAACTATTTATTACTACAGTGAACTGTGGATAGGTGAAGGATCAAACAACATATATACTCGTGCATTAACCCAAGTTGTGAGGGAGCTTTGGATCGTTGCCAATGGTCAATAGCACACAAGTTAACTATTTATCACTACAGTGAACTGTAGATAGGTGAAGGATCAAACAACATTTATACTCGTGCATTAACCCAAATTGTGAGACATTAAAGTTGTGAGAGAGCTTTGGATCGTTGCCAATGGTCAATAGCACACAAGTTAACTATTTATTACTACAGTGAACTGTAGATAGGTGAAGGATCAAACAACATTTATACTCGTGCATTAACCCAAATTGTGAGACATTAAAGTTGTGAGAGAGCTTTGGATCGTTGCCAATGGTCAATAGCACACAAGTTTAACTATTTATTACTACAGTGCACTGTAGACAGGTAGAGGATCAGACGTAACATAAATACTCCAGCATTAACCCAAATTGTGAGACATCAAAGGTGTGTGGGAGCTGTGGATCGATGCCAATCGGCGTCAGCACTACAAGCTCTACCACTTACCTCTGTAGAAAGTTGCTCCAACTACCAGAGCAGAAGGGTGTCTCTAATTACCCCCCACAGTAGTTTATAAATGCACCTATTATATGAATTAAAAATATAACAGGAGGTTTAAATGTCTGGGTAAATACTTTAAATGTCGTTTTTGTAATCTCTTAATTACATGCCCATGTGTTTTTGTTTACTATTAATCCAGTTTATTTGGAGAACGTACGTATTAACTGGTGTTGTCCATTACAATTGGGCTCTGTGTCAAGGGTTTTCATTGTTTTAAGCTAGTTGAATTCACGTTTTATTTCTCTTAATATACAGGGTGATCAACTCAAGGTGGCTACAATTGGGATCTCAAAAGGTATTAATTTTACAGCAAACTTTAAATAGGGAACTTTGCCTCATTTTTATGTTCATTATAATAACGTACTTCAAATTTTAAAATTTGGTCGCCATTTTCCAATATGGTGGTCAACTTTGAAATTTCTTATGGAAACTCCTATTTTTATGATTGATTTAGTTTGTACTAGTCATTCTAAGAATTCTCTATTCTACGTATTATTTTGTTATACTTAACTGTTTCACCGCCAGGAGCGCTAAACCTTTCAGAAATCCTTATTTCAACAATTTATTAAAGAGGTGTGTTCTGTCATTTACAAAAATAAAGCTTAACTTACAATACATTATATTTATTCAATTGAATGTTGAAAAGCTCTTGAATTTTCCCAAATACATATTTTATACAAAAATATTACAATCACGTAGTTCAAATTTTAAAATTTAGTCGCCATTTTCCAGTTATCGGGTAACTTTGAAATAACCTATTGTAACCCCTATTTTTATGATGGATTTAGGTTTAATTAGTGATTCTAAGCCTTTTTTTTATTCTTGGTGTTATTTTAATATACTTAATTGTTTTCCCGCTAGGAGCGCTGAAAGTTTCAGAAATTCAGACTAACAATTTACTAAACAGTCCTATTTTACCATTTGCAAATAATAAGGATTAACCCAGAGATTTAAAAAAAAATTTATTTATATAATTGCAAGAGCTTTTTAACATTCAATCAAATATAACTAATGTACTCTATACATTATTTACAAATTGTATATGAGTTATATTTTATGCATACTTTTTGTCCAATTTATTTGGTAGTCATCTATTTTCCATATATTTGTGGAATAAATATATGTACAATACTTCGCATATAATTTTATGATTTATTTATGATGATATATTTTTAACGATTATTATAACATACATTTACAGTAAACCAGTTATGATCATTTGTAACATATATGAAAATCAGCTCATATATTTGTTTAACTTACAAATACCTCCAAAAACTAAATAATATCATAAACATATGGCATATTTTGGCTTCCTCAAAAATGCAACATTCGTTGTAAAACTATATTTCAACCAGCGTTTCTCCTGTTTCACAACAATTTAAACAATTTTTAAATACTTTCTTTCAATTAATGGTTTTTCTTTCAATGAAAAAACTTATTTTGTCACGTACCAGCACGTTCTATACGTGTTTTGAACAAACCAAAATATACGTTATATTTTGTAACTGTATTTTTATGATTTACAAAACGCCTACTCATCGCTCGTACCATCAGTCACTAATACAGTAGCCACTTTTATGTAATGATATTTTAATTTTTTTCCTATAGCTGGTTTAGAAATATGGTCTTAGTAAAATAATTCAAAATAAAAAATTCTTTAAATTTTTAATTCACTCTTAGACTATTTTTCTCGACTTATTTGATAGTTTTTACTGGGAATTAATAGAGTGAGGTTAGGAAATATATCTTTCCGTAGATATATTACCTTGGTTGGTCATTTTAGGGATTCTTAAACCTAATACATTCATAGGAGTACAAGGATTGTGTTGTTAAGTGCAATCCTTAATTTGAAATTTACTTCATAGTTATTTAAAAGTAATTAAGCATGAGTTTTAGTCATAATTTTAAAAGCTGACGGAATTGAATTAATTGTATGTATATGTATTAAATTAAATGTATGTTATTATTATAAACTTACAAAACCATTTAAAGCAATATTTTGCTTTTCATAATTAACTTCACCTGACCAATTTTGTTTTGTAATTACTGCTCCTGTAGTTATTGTACTTTCGCTAACCATAACATGTGGTCAATAAAGAATTATGTATTACAGTTACATGAAATGAGTTACTAACTATTCATATAAAAAACATTCAACTATTAAACATCATAAATTATCGTATTTTTTTTATGAGTTATATAATCTTAAGTTATACCAATCTAAAAAATATTTGGTAGTCAAAAATACATGGTAATCACTATTCAAGGAATTCTTCATCATCGAACTAAATTAACTTGTTGATCAACTTGTAATTTTACTTATTTTCCTAAATTGGTAAATCATAGCTTAAAATTCCTTGAGTATGAGTGGAACTAATCGATTTTAGGTAAGGGGGGTTTATCTTGAAAACTACATAATCATAAAAAGATACGAAGTTCAAATTATCATGTCATTAAGTAATTTTTACTTTAGTATAATCAATTTATTTCTACTTAATTCAGTGACAACTACTCGAATAACAATCATATTTCTCGTCGTGTTAAGTGGCTCCTAAAAAACCTGAAGCAGGACAGGTACAGGTAACCTGGCAGGGGAGAAATGTGGAGGTACATCTGACAATAACCTCATGAACGGTCACTCATCTGTGACGATAACCTTATGAACGGTCACTCACTTACCAGTGACGATAACCTCATGGACGGTCACTCACTTACCAGTGATGATAACCTCATGGACGGTCACTCACTTACCTGTGATGATAACCTCATGGACAGTCACTCACTTACCAGTGATGATAACCTCATGGACGGTCACTCACTTACCTGTGATGATAACCTCATGGACGGTCACTCACTTACCTGTAACAATAACCTCACGGACGGTAACTCACTTACCTCTGACAATAATCTCATGGACGGTCACTCATTTATCTGTGACAATAACCTCATGGACGGTCACTCACCTGTAACGATAACCTCGTGGACGGTCACTCACTTACCTGTGACGATAACAAAACATCCACAGTTTACGGAGTACTTGGCGCCTCTATAAATTATTTTCTTAATGGGCATGTTTCATAAACGTTTATTACATTGTTACAGCTGTGACAATGATATAATATCCGTGGTTTACGAGTTCCTCGAGGAGCTCACTTGGTGCCACTACTTTTATTACCGTAGCGATGGCCTGTTTGATAAACGTTTAGCGCCTTATTATAGTTGTAAATGGACATAATTTCACGGTTTACTGGATCTTCAAGTAGCTTGCTTGGTGTCACTATTATTATCACCTTAGTGGTGGCCTGTTTCAAAAACGTTTATCGCCGTTTATAGTTGTGACAATGAAATTAAATTCACGGTTTACGGAATCTTCAGGGAGCTCGTTTGGCGTCACTATTATTAAGACCTTAGTGATGGCCTGTTTCATAAACGTTTATCGCCGCATTATAGTTGTGACAATGAAATTATATTCACGGTTTACGGAATCTTCAGGGAGCTCGTTTGGCGTCACTATTATTATCACCTTAGTGGTGGCCTGTTTCATAAACGTTTATCGCCGTATTATAGTTGTGACAATGAAATTATATTCACGGTTTACGGAATCTTCAGGGAGCTCGCTTGGCGTCACTACTATTATCACCTTAGTGGTGGCCTGTTTCATAAACGTTTATCGCCGTATTATAGTTGTGACAGTGAAATTAAATCCACGGTTTACGGAATCTTCAGGGAGCTCGCTTGGCGTCACTACTATTATCACCTTAGTGGTGGCCTATTTCATAAACGTTTATCGCCGTATTGTAGTTGTGACAAAGAAATTATATTCACGGTTTACGGAATCTTCAGGGAGCTTGTTTGACGTTATTACTATTATCACCTTAGTGGTGGCCTAGTTCATAAACGTTTATCGCCGTATTGTAGTTGTGACAAAGAAATTATATTCACGGTTTACGGAATCTTCAGGGAGCTTGTTTGACGTTATTACTATTATCACCTTAGTGGTGGCCTAGTTCATAAACGTTTATCGCCGTATTGTAGTTGTGACAAAGAAATTATATTCACGGTTTACGGAATCTTCAGGGAGCTCGCTTGGCGTCACTACTATTATCACCTTAGTGGTGGCCTATTTCATAAACGTTTATCGCCGTATTGTAGTTGTGACAGTGAAATTAAATCCATGGTTTACGGAATCTTCAGGGAGCTCGCTTGGCGTTACTACTATTATCACCTTAGTGGTGGCCTATTTCATAAACGTTCTTCGCCGTATTGTAGTTGTGACAAAGAAATTATATTCACGGTTTACGGAATCTTCAGGGAGCTTGTTTGACGTTACTACTATTATCACATTATCACCTTAGTGGTGGCCTATTTCATAAACGTTTATCGTTATCGCCGTATTGTAGTTGTGACAAAGAAATTATATTCACGGTTTACGGAATCTTCAGGGAGCTTGTTTGACGTTATTACTATTATCACCTTAGTGGTGGCCTAGTTCATAAACGTTTATCGCCGTATTGTAGTTGTGACAAAGAAATTATATTCACGGTTTACGGAATCTTCAGGGAGCTTGTTTGACGTTATTACTATTATCACCTTAGTGGTGGCCTAGTTCATAAACGTTTATCGCCGTATTGTAGTTGTGACAAAGAAATTATATTCACGGTTTACGGAATCTTCAGGGAGCTTGTTTGACGTTATTACTATTATCACCTTAGTGGTGGCCTAGTTCATAAACGTTTATCGCCGTATTGTAGTTGTGACAAAGAAATTATATTCACGGTTTACGGAATCTTCAGGGAGCTCGCTTGGCGTTACTACTATTATCACCTTAGTGGTGGCCTATTTCATAAACGTTCTTCGCCGTATTGTAGTTGTGACAAAGAAATTATATTCACGGTTTACGGAATCTTCAGGGAGCTTGTTTGACGTTACTACTATTATCACCTTATCACCTTAGTGGTGGCCTATTTCATAAACGTTTATCGTTATCGCCGTATTGTAGTTGTGACAAAGAAATTATATTCACGGTTTACGGAATCTTCAGGGAGCTTGTTTGACGTTATTACTATTGTCACCTTAGTGGTGGCCTAGTTCATAAACGTTTATCGCCGTATTGTAGTTGTGACAAAGAAATTATATTCACGGTTTACGGAATCTTCAGAGAGCTTGTTTGACGTTACTAATATTATCACCTTAGTGGTGGCCTATTTCATAAACGTTTATCGCCGTATTGTAGTTGTGACAAAGAAATTATATTCACGGTTTACGGAATCTTCAGGGAGCTCGCTTGGCGTCACTACTATTATCACCTTAGTGGTGGCCTATTTCATAAACGTTTATCGCCGTATTGTAGTTGTGACAAAGAAATTATATTCACGGTTTACGGAATCTTCAGGGAGCTCGCTTGGCGTCACTACTATTATCACCTTAGTGGTGGCCTATTTCATAAACGTGTATCGCCGTATTGTAGTTGTGACAAAGAAATTATATTCACGGTTTACGGAATCTTCAGGGAGCTCGCTTGGCGTCACTACTATTATCACCTTAGTGGTGGCCTATTTCATAAACGTGTATCGCCGTATTGTAGTTGTGACAAAGAAATTATATTCACGGTTTACGGAATCTTCAGGGAGCTCGCTTGGCGTCACTACTATTATCACCTTAGTGGTGGCCTATTTCATAAACGTGTATCGCCGTATTGTAGTTGTGACAAAGAAATTATATTCATGGTTTAAGGAATCTCCAGGGAGCTTGTTTGACGTTACTACTATTATCTTTTTAGTGGTGATCTGTTAAATAAACGTTTAACAGATCACCACGCCGTATTAGTTATGACAATGACATCATATCTACAGTTTACGGAATCCTCATGGAGCTTGCTTGACTCCACTTCATTTATTAACTTAATGGTGTTTAAGAAATGTTTATCACCTTATTACAAATTGTGACAATACTATTATATTGACGGTTTATGGCGTACCATAGAGAGATCGCTTAGCACACTGCTAATGTTACCTCATTAGTAGTCTGTTTCACAAACGTTTATCACCTTGTTATATTTGTGACAGGTTTACAGATTTCTTCGTTGAGATCGTTTGGCTTTGTTACTAATAATACCTTAGGAGCGGCTTATTTATAACTTTTTACTGCCTCTATACAGTGATATTATTTATTCGTGGTTTACGGAGCTCCTCAGGGAGCTCACCTGGCGCTACTAATATATCCTTAATGCGGCCCTGTTTCATAAACATTTATTACGCTGTTACAGTTGTGACAGCGGTATAATATCCAAGGTGTACGGAGTCCTCAGGGAGCTTACTTGACTCCACTCCGTTTATTCCCTTAGTGGTTGCTTGTTTCGTAACCGTTTACCGCCTTGTTAGTCATCACAATGACATTAATCCTTGGTTTACGGAATCCTTAGACACCTCGCTTGGCGTCGCCATTATTATTTCTCTAGTGGTGGCCTTTTCAAAGTCGTTGTGACAGTGACATTATATCCATGGTTTACTCTCCTGGCTCCGGTACCACTATTACATTAGTGCTAGCCTGGTATTAACGCTACACTGATATTGGGCGTTTCCTTCTGGTTTTTAACGTATAGTCAGTTACATTGGCCAATAGATTGTGCTTTATAGTTTTTTAGTCAAAATGTAGAATTATGCTATAGTTCCTTGAAGTTGTTGTTTGTTGTTACTGATTCTGAAACGATCAATGGTCATAGTGTGCGCTCCATTAAAATTGTTCGTGAATGTGTGATAGGTTGGAAACCCTCATACTGCAAAGAAATATAATTTCCCCTAACCAAACACAGCTGAAATCAACCTAACTTAACGCAACGTAAACATGTGCTTTTATGTTCGAAAGCGTTTATTTAAGTAATATTATGGCTCGAAATTTAAATTGTGTAGAACATTTTAAAATTAAGTTGATGTACAATATAGTTTCAGAGTAATAACTTTGTAGCACGTACGTTCTACTAAATAATATTTATATATATAATACGTGTGGCCGTTTTTTGCCAACGCAACTCCTCCCTAATTTATTTATCAATTTAAACGATTGAGGTGGCAAACAATTTGCCAGTTTCAATATTTTTGTCGAGACCTAAATGAGTGACGGGGTTTACATGCAAAGCTTACATGAGTATATCTTAATTACTATTATATTTTGTTCAAACGTGCAATCATGCACCTTTACAGCAAATATTAGATTATTATACCCATTTGTACGTTTTAGAAAAATTGTGCGAAATTTTTAACTCTCAAATACTGTAATGTTATCTTGCTTTACGAGAAACAAGGAACTGTTGTAACGTTTCGTCTTGGCAGTGGGGCTGATGTTTTGCAGACCAACAAGTAGTCACCAATTTGTGCCACACTAGTTAAAGCAAGTTTAGCAAGAACATTTCTAGAAACAAATTAACATGGTTGTGCAGTCAAAAGTTTACCGTTCGTCGAAGAGCGAGCCCGTAACCTGACACTACTTCGAGAGCAGGCTGCGAACGTGTAAAACTGCAGGGAGTCTAGTCGTCCCAGATCGTGCGGTCGGTGACGGGGTATGACTGGTGTGGAGTATTAGCCCTGGGTCCCGTGTAATCGAGGGCTGTGATAAAGTACCCTGTTGGCAACCACCAAGGACTTCTGTGCTAGAGGCGCTTGGGCTTATCGGTCTATATCTGATATCCAAACACATTACCATCTCAATACATTTGCGTCTCCTTCACACTCTCCTGGTCTTCCTTACTTGTATATTCTATCCATTCGCACCAATTGGCACGTAGACTAGTTGGCCTCAAAAGGAAATCCCCTCTCAACAATGCTTCCAGTTGGATTACTCTCGTTAATCCTTATGTCAAACCAATAAATGTCTAAAACTGCTCTCCGTTTTCACAGTAAAAAGAAAATAATATAAACAATTTCGCTCACTGGTTTTATAAATGTTGTTACGATAATGATTTATTTTTCATTGAGGTTATTTACACTCCGACGTGTGGGTTTTTATGTTGACTCACTGGAGACAAATATAGCTGAAATATTTGTTGTGGTGAATTATCATTATTTAGGGAGTTTTGCCATTACCGGTAGCACAAAACCCTAATAATTGAATCACGGATTACACGTTGTTACAACCCAATCAGGGTTACGAAGGTATTTTAATGTTGTTATAGAACATACATATACTAAAATCCATTTCAAAAGTTATTTTCTTACAGCGCCCATTTGCTAAAGTTAATATATTTACTTTCATGTTGGCGATACATTAAATCACTAATTAAGCACACATTGTTTTATTTTAAAACAGATAAAATACAGTTCTTTTGGTTTTATAAAATTAAATTGTTACTGCTACCTATTATTCTCATTATAAGTGTCGGTAACGATTGACAAGTCCGAATTACGTAGTAAGTGGCTGGTGGGTGACCCGTTGAGAGCCAGGTTGAAGGTCGCCCTTGTACCTTGTTGCTCCTAGCCCATCACGTTCAGTGACGATTGACCAGTCCGAGTTACGTAGTAAGTGGCTGGTGGGTGACCCGTTGAGAGCCAGGTCGAAGGTCGCCCGTGTACCTTGTTGCTCCTCCCATCACGTTCAGTGACGATCGACCAGTCCGAGTTACGTAGTAAGTGGCTGGTGGGTGACCCGTTGAGAGCCAGGTCGAAGGTCGCCCTCGTACCTTGTTGCTCCTAGCCCATCACGTTCAGTGACGATTGACCAGTCCGAGTTACGTAGTAAGTGGCTGGTGGGTGACCCGTTGAGAGCCAGGTCGAAGGTCGCCCGTGTACCTTGTTGCTCCTCCCATCACGTTCAGTGACGATCGACCAGTCCGAGTTACGTAGTAGGTGGCTGGTGGGTGACCCGTTGAGAGCCAGGTCGAAGGTCGCCCTTGTACCTTGTTGCTCCTAGCCCATCACGTTCAGTGACGATTGACCAGTCCGAGTTACGTAGTAAGTGGCTGGTGGGTGACCCGTTGAGAGCCAGGTCGAAGGTCGCCCGTGTACCTTGTTGCTCCTCCCATCACGTTCAGTGACGATCGACCAGTCCGAGTTACGTAGTAAGTGGCTGGTGGGTGACCCGTTGAGAGCCAGGTCGAAGGTCGCCCTCATACCTTGTTGCTCCTAGCCCATCACGTTCAGTGACGATTGACCAGTCCGAGTTACGTAGTAAGTGGCTGGTGGGTGACCCGTTGAGAGCCAGGTCGAAGGTCGCCCGTGTACCTTGTTGCTCCTCCCATCACGTTCAGTGACGATCGACCAGTCCGAGTTACGTAGTAAGTGGCTGGTGGGTGACCCGTTGAGAGCCAGGTCGAAGGTCGCCCTTGTACCTTGTTGCTCCTAGCCCCTCACGTTCAGTGACGATTGACCAGTCCGAGTTACGTAGTAAGTGGCTGGTGGGTGACCCGTTGAGAGCCAGGTCGAAGGTCGCCCTTGTACCTTGTTGCTCCTAGCCCATCACGTTCAGTGACGATAGACCAGTCCGAGTTACGTAGTAAGTGGCTGGTGGGTGACCCGTTGAGAGCCAGGTCGGAGGTCACCCATGTACCTCAGTGCTGCCTGCCGATGAGTAATGCTACAGTGTTCCAGCCTCGCTGTACCTGTCCGACTTCTCCGAGACAAATTGGCCTCACCCCCTCGCCAAATTTATTGCGATTTCTGTTAACGGGGAAGGTTAACTAGACATTTCAGTTGGGGGTTTCTCTGGGAAATATAATGGTGAGGATTGTGACATAAAATATCTCGTTATGCGTCTTCCAGCGGGAAAACTCCAGTTGGAATGAATCAAAGTTATATTAGTTCCACTACTACATCTCATATGTTGATTTTTCTTGAAATGTTGATTAAAAATATTGTTGTTCATTTAATGTCTAGGGTAATACACAATTATTATTGATTTACTGCTTCTGTACTCTCTTTTTATATTTACTCATGAACTTTCTCATTTTTGATGGATTACAATTACAACAGACAGAACTATTTTGATTACTGTCTGACGATTAACAATAGCAATTAAGATAAATATTCCGGAAAATAATATATTTTTTATTCATGATAGGATACTTTTTCATTCTATTTGGCAATCTGTTGACAAATGGAATAATTTAAGAAAATATTTGATACAGTATATAAAAATGTATTTTCCTCTCCTACTTTAGAGCTTCCATTGACAACCTGCCTCAATGGTTGTACAAATATTTATATTTTGACACACGTTTACTAATAGCATGGTTTTGTTATAGCCTATGTAATAATATATGATCGTGGTTGACATGGTAATATTGAATAATAATAGGCCTAGAATAAAAGAAATAAAATATAGTGAAATGATTTGAACTCTCATGATAGCAGAAAATCTTAATGGACGGAATAATTAATTATTATTATATATCGAATGATTGCAATTGCAAGAGGTGGTGCTTGCATTTTATGTATACTTTCTTATTTTATGTACACTACAGAATGAGAATCATTAGAATTTTGACTTGAAATTTACTGGAGGATTATTTATAGAATGAAAAATGGTATCTGCATGAACAAATATTCTTGACCGTTTGTGTATACACGAGAGGCCATAGGCCAAGTTCCATCATGAGCAATAAAAGCCAAGATATTCAAGTAAGGTTACAAGCAGAATCCTCTTACGAGCCTGAAAACAGGCACAGTTACCTTTTGAGGTTGATCGACTCAAAAAAATGATTTAACATTAATACAACCATAACAAAAAATATAATAAAATAGTAAATTATTAACAAATCAAACAAATTAATTAACATTTTTGAAATTATTTTGAATGAGAATATAAAATGCGTAAGTTCTTTGTATACACATATTAGCCTACTACTTATTTATTCGATATTGTATCTATAAAATATTATGTTATCTAAAATGAACAAGGAAATTGGAATACATATTTACTTAGGTAAAGTAGCGGTGCCAAGCGAGCTCCTTGAGGACTCCGTAAACCACAGATGTAACGTCATTGTCACAGCTAAGTGATTATCCCTGTCCACAAGGTTAATTGCGCCGAGGGTTATCTCCAGGTTTCCCGCCGCATTTCTTCCCTGCCAGATTATCTCTTGCCGACCTGCCTCTCTGGCTGACCCCCTCGCCCTATTCAACTTGTCCACGGCCATTAGGCTTGCTGTTGTTTCGCACGTGCTATCTGGTGTCCTAAATCACGCCTCAAATAAACTACCTAGCACCTTTTTTAAATTGAGCTGCCCTTAAAAATCGGATTGATATGCACAAATGACTTTTTGAGGCAGTAGAAAACGGATTTACTGTACATTGAATTGACCGTGGAATTCAAATATAATATATTAAGCAATATAAATTTAATAACTTCATTTTCAAGTAAAAAGAATGATATTCAGTAAATAAACCACTAATAATAAATTTTAAAAACTTTAAATTACTATTGATTTATAAACTAAAATTACTTCAAAAAGGATTATATTAAACTTTTTAATCACTGTACTTTTTTTACTAATGCTGAATACCATGGGACGCCGTTAAAATTTGTTTACGAACTAATACCACCGTACGTGTATGGGTGGGTGGGTGGGTCAATTCCGCCGTATATGTATGGGTGGGTGGGAATCTATTGTATGTAGGCCTATATAAGTTTAGGATAACTCTGATTGTTTGCTAAATCATCAATACTACTGTACTTACATGCATAGTGATAATGATATCAGTAATTATTCAGCAAGTAGCTTAGGAAAGAGTATACTCTATGCTGATGACACTACAGCAATTGTGATAAACGACGTTAAGAATTAAATTAACGGGAGAAGAGTTAATAGTTGTAGCCTGGTTATAAATTGAATTGTCTTCAGGAATGGAGGGATTATAAACTAGCATAGCAATTATAATTCTTCAGTAGAATATTGCATATTAAGCTCCAATAATTAAAAAGCCATTAATAATAAGCGTGGTAGTAATAATAACAAGTACATTGTATTATTATTTTTAAAATAAACATACTCGTATATTCGCGTTTGTACCATTAGATATGGATAACTTAAATAGGTCACGATGTTTTGTCACCTCATTCTCGGTTGCCAACCTCGACCAAAATGTATACACCAGATCTGATACTCATAAAGTTACTTCAACAGAAATGTTGTTGTGGATTCGTACCCTTACATTATTTAAGATTTAATTGGTTGTGCTTACTTCAAGCGAAGTGTTCACGATAAGAGTAGCAATAAAGATTATCGCTTGCACTTTGGGAATGCCTCCCGATTTGTTTAGTTATAATGGCATATCAGCCAGGGTGCTAGTCAGCCTTAAAGTGGTGACAGCCAGGTTATTGTCCATTGTTCAATTATTAATTTATTTGTATTATTATTTTTTAAAGTTTTTTTGGGAAAACTGGTTTCTGTGAAATGTTTGAACACAGTTTTTTTATTGGCCAAAAATGTTTAAATTACGTTAAACCATTAAAATAATGGGGAAATTTGATTCGCTCAGTTAGAAGGGTGGGCTGGAGTGATAGAAACTTCTGTGAGTTTCGTCCAGGTTTCCAGCCGCCAGCATGAGTCTTTTCTCCATAAGGTCAAAGTCAAATACCTTAAAACACCAAAACAGACTAGTAGTTCAGTTGGTAGCACTCCAGAGTGTTTGTCCATTAGCTCACTTTTTACGATTTTAATTTTTACTGATTTTTGAACAATTGCTTTATTTTCATTGTTTATTAGTTTCTAATTCGTTGGTGTTTCTATTTAATCTATTTTTTGTAAATAGAAAATTGTATTAGGTGAGTATATAAAAAAATTACAATACAAATTTGAATTAACATAGTTATCATTATTTAAATGCCTAAAAATGACTTGCCTAACATAATTTTATTGAAAAAAATTAAAAATCGTTTGACATTGGCGTTATAAAGGACAAATCCAAGATGGCCGACCACAACTTCTTAAATACTACATTATATGCTGGAGTGAACGAAGTACAGGATCCTAAAATTCATTCTTTAGAGGTTGTACATACATTGAAAAAACTGCACTTCGAACAAAAAATAATGCTGATCCTTCGTAAACTAAGTGAAATCCTTTTACTCGTTTCATATAATCCAAGTACCTGTAGAACCGGTCCAAGGGTTGCTCCGTCTCCCGGTTAATCACAGCCTTTCCCGCCTATTTCCATCTCCATTAGTCCCTTCCAGATTGTGGGTTATTGTCTTTCCGTAAAAAGGCAGCTGGAATCGCACCGCACCCTCTAATCTTTGATTGTTCTTTCAGGAAGAAGAGCTTTTTAATAGGCGCTAGGTCGAAGTGTACTGACTTGTGTCCATGACAATGCAAAGACAACATTCCTAAGTTAAAATTTAACTCTTATTAAAAGTGTTGCTGTATTAAATTAATATTTACTTTATGAAGTAATCTAAAATTTGGTCTGTTCTATCTGCTAAAATAGATATATTTTAAGCCATTCTTTTATGGTGATGTTTTTTAACAACAAAATATTGTTTTTTATTATTTGAAAAAATTGCCTTTTATTGCTTTGAATCCTAGAGTTGAACTATATAAAACAAACCTTCTTAGTTATTTCTTAAAATTGGCTGCGTCGAATAGTACCAAAGACCATTGTATTTTTTCTGTTTTTTAATACGATTTCAAGTTTGTGTTTTATTTGTTTGCAAGTATTATTCATTTAATCTGTTTGCTTGTTACATCCATTTTAAATTTTGTTCTGTATTGATTTAGTTTTTTATCCATGATAAAAGTAGTGAACTATAGAAAGTCGTGGTATGTTTTAGATGGTTGTAACTGTAAGTAAATAGTCTTTTTTAATCCAAAAGCCTATGAGAATTCCTCTGAAAGCTATCTGAAATACATCTGAGCCATAAAAATTTTTTAAATCAATTTTTTGAAATTGTTTTGAAACCCTTTATTTTCAATTTAACGAAAGTGTCTGGTCGTGCGATAAACACAAACTTAATGTGGTATTACAGACAAGTTCTTGTAACCAACAACTTCAGGTATGGGGTTAATATTTACGAATAATATTTTTTTTATCCAATAAAATATAGATATTTATTTGAAAAATATTATTTTATTCAGGTATCTCCAACATGTAATTGTCAGAATAATCCAATGTAACAAATAATAACAAATATTTTATTAATAAGTTATTGTTTCGTATAAGTAAGTGTTGATTTATTTTTGCACATAAACAAGCAAAAACACTGGTAATATACCTGAGAAATAGTACTAACAATTTTACTACTCAAGTTTAAATGTTTTTGATGAAATTGGGCTTAAACGGGAGAAGCGGTTCGACAAAACTATTTCCTTTTTATGAAAATAGCCAAAGAAATCCTTCCTGTATCATTTTCTAAACAATACAATGTTTTTCCTTTAATGTTACTTATTATTATTTTGGTAAGTGCGTAATTGTAAAGTTGCAGTTAAATCCTGAGCAGAGCAATGTTCATTTGTTACAATATGCTTACGTAAATGCGTAATTGTAAAGTAGCAGTTAAAGCCTGAGCAGAGCAATGTTCATTTGTTACAATATGCTTACGTAAATACGTAATAGTAAAGTAGCAGTTAAAGCCTGAGCAGAGCTGTTCATTTGTTACAATATGCTTACGTAAATGCGTAATAGTAAAGTAGCAGTTAAAGCCTGAGCAGAGCAATGTTCATTTGTTACAATATGCTTACGTAAATACGTAATTATAAAGTAGCAGTTAAAGCCTGAGCAGAGCAATGTTCATTTGTTACAATATGCTTACGTAAATACGTAATTGTAAAGTAGCAGTTAAAGCCTGAGCAGAGCTATGTTCATTTGTTACAATATGCTTACGTAAATACGTAATTGTAAAGTAGCAGTTAAAGCCTGAGCAGAGCAATGTTCATTTGTTACACTATGCTTACGTAAATACGTAATTGTAAAGTAGCAGTTAAAGTCTGAGCAGAGCAATGTTCATTTGTTACAATATGCTTACGTAAATACGTAATTGTAAAGTAGCAGTTAAAGCCTGAGCAGAGCAATGTTCATTTGTTACAATATGCTTACGTAAATACGTAATTGTAAAGTTGCAGTTAAAGCCTGAGCAGAGCAATGTTCATTTGTTACAATATGCTTACGTAAATACGTAATTGTAAAGTTGCAGTTAAAGCCTGAGCAGAGCAATGTTCATTTGTTACAATATGCTTACGTAAATACGTAATAGTAAAGTAGCAGTTAAAGCCTGAGCAGAGCAATGTTCATTTGTTACAATATGCTTACGTAAATACGTAATTGTAAAGTAGCAGTTAAAGCCTGAGCAGAGCAATGTTCATTTGTTACACTATGCTTACGTAAATACGTAATTGTAAAGTAGCAGTTAAAGCCTGAGCAGAGCAATGTTCATTTGTTACACTATGCTTACGTAAATACGTAATTGTGAAGTAGCAGTTAAAGCCTGAGCAGAGCAATGTTCATTTGTTACACTATGCTTACGTAAATACGTAATAGTAAAGTAGCAGTTAAAGCCTGAGCAGAGCAATGTTCATTTGTTACAATATGCTTACGTAAATGCGTAATTGTAAAGTAGCAGTTAAAGCCTGAGCAGAGCAATGTTCATTTGTTACACTATGCTTACGTAAATACGTAATAGTAAAGTAGCAGTTAAAGCCTGAGCAGAGCAATGTTCATTTGTTACAATATGCTTACGTAAATGCGTAATTGTAAAGTAGCAGTTAAAGCCTGAGCAGAGCAATGTTCATTTGTTACACTATGCTTACGTAAATACGTAATTGTAAAGTAGCAGTTAAATCCTGAGCAGAGCAATGTTCATTTGTTACACTATGCTTACGTAAATACGTAATTGTAAAGTAGCAGTTAAAGCCTGAGCAGAGCAATGTTCATATGTTACAGTATGCTTACGTAAATACGTAATTGTAAAGTAGCAGTTAAAGCCTGAGCAGAGCAATGTTCTTATATTACAGTATGCTTACGTAAATACGTAATTGTAAAGTAGCAGTTAAAGCCTGAGCAGAGCAATGTTCATATGTTACAGTATGCTTACGTAAATACGTAATTGTAAAGTAGCAGTTAAAGCCTGAGCAGAGCTGTTCATTTATTACACTATGCTTACGTAAATACGTAATTGTAAAGTAGCAGTTAAAGCCTGAGCAGAGCTGTTCATTTGTTACACTATGCTTACGTAAATACGTAATAGTAAAGTAGCAGTTAAAGCCTGAGCAGAGCAATGTTCATTTGTTACAATATGCTTACGTAAATACGTAATAGTAAAGTAGCAGTTAAAGCCTGAGCAGAGCAATGTTCATTTGTTACAATATGCTTACGTAAATACGTAATTGTAAAGTAGCAGTTAAAGCCTGAGCAGAGCAATGTTCATTTGTTACAATATGCTTACGTAAATACGTAATTGTAAAGTAGCAGTTAAAGCCTGAGCAGAGCTATGTTCATTTGTTACAATATGCTTACGTAAATACGTAATTGTAAAGTAGCAGTTAAAGCCTGAGCAGAGCTATGTTCATTTGTTACAATATGCTTACGTAAATACGTAATTGTAAAGTAGCAGTTAAAGTCTGAGCAGAGCAATGTTCATTTGTTACAATATGCTTACGTAAATACGTAATTGTAAAGTAGCAGTTAAAGCCTGAGCAGAGCAATGTTCATTTGTTACACTATGCTTACGTAAATACGTAATAGTAAAGTAGCTACTTTACAATTACGTAATACGTAATTGTAAAGTAGCAGTTAAAGCCTGAGCAGAGCAATGTTCATTTGTTACACTATGCTTACGTAAATACGTAATAGTAAAGTAGCAGTTAAAGCCTGAGCAGAGCAATGTTCATTTGTTACAATATGCTTACGTAAATACGTAATAGTAAAGTAGCAGTTAAAGCCTGAGCAGAGCAATGTTCATTTGTTACAATATGCTTACGTAAATACGTAATTGTAAAGTAACAGTTAAAGCCTGAGCAGAGCAATGTTCATTTGTTACAATATGCTTACGTAAATACGTAATTGTAAAGTAGCAGTTAAAGCCTGAGCAGAGCAATGTTCATTTGTTACAATATGCTTACGTAAATACGTAATTGTAAAGTAGCAGTTAAAGCCTGAGCAGAGCTATGTTCATTTGTTACAATATGCTTACGTAAATACGTAATTGTAAAGTAGCAGTTAAAGCCTGAGCAGAGCAATGTTCATTTGTTACAATATGCTTACGTAAATACGTAATTGTAAAGTAGCAGTTAAAGCCTGAGCAGAGCAATGTTCATTTGTTACAATATGCTTACGTAAATACGTAATTGTAAAGTAGCAGTTAAAGCCTGAGCAGAGCAATGTTCATTTGTTACAATATGCTTACGTAAATACGTAATTGTAAAGTAGCAGTTAAAGCCTGAGCAGAGCAATGTTCATTTGTTACACTATGCTTACGTAAATACGTAATAGTAAAGTAGCTACTTTACAATTACGTAATACGTAATTGTAAAGTAGCAGTTAAAGCCTGAGCAGAGCAATGTTCATTTGTTACACTATGCTTACGTAAATACGTAATAGTAAAGTAGCAGTTAAAGCCTGAGCAGAGCTGTTCATTTGTTACAGTATGCTTACGTAAATACGTAATAGTAAAGTAGCAGTTAAAGCCTGAGCAGAGCTGTTCATTTGTTACAGTATGCTTACGTAAATACGTAATTGTAAAGTAGCAGTTAAAGCCTGAGCAGAGCAATGTTCATTTGTTACAATATGCTTACGAAAATACGTAATAGTAAAGTAGCAGTTAAAGCCTGAGCAGAGCAATGTTCATTTGTTACAATATGCTTACGTAAATACGTAATTGTAAAGTAGCAGTTAAAGCCTGAGCAGAGCAATGTTCATTTGTTACAATATGCTTACGTAAATACGTAATTGTAAAGTAGCAGTTAAAGCCTGAGCAGAGCAATGTTCATTTGTTACAATATGCTTACGTAAATACGTAATTGTAAAGTAGCAGTTAAAGTCTGAGCAGAGCAATGTTCATTTGTTACAATATGCTTACGTAAATACGTAATTGTAAAGTAGCAGTTAAAGCCTGAGCAGAGCAATGTTCATTTGTTACACTATGCTTACATAAATACGTAATTGTAAAGTAGCAGTTTTTGGAAGATGGCATACGTATTATTTTTAATTAAATTGTACAACATGAATGTAAGTAGTAATACATAACTCGAAGAACTTTTCGAAGCTTACTTCAAGCAAAGTGCAAGCCAAATGTTATTTTGTCATTTCATGTTTATTGACTTAAGTAAATAGTTGTTCAGTTCTCGATTGCTTTGATGTAATTATATCTTTTCCTTATGATTCATTCTTTTGATTTCTCTAAAGTGTCGATGAACTGTGAAAACGTTTTTATATTTCAAGTACACTCTAGTATTGATTTACTCTCATGAATGCAGTATTTCTACTTCAGTTATGGTTCTTGAAGTCAACTTTAAACATTATCAGACTAAATACGCACAACAACAAGGAAATATATCGACCTATGTGCTTTTTACTCGCAATTTCAATTTTACTGTGAACGACTTTATGGGTAGGTGATTGTATAAATGTTATTAGTACAATAACACAGACAACAATGAGGGACCCACATCGTGATGTCAAACTAATTCTCACCCGTGATACTCAGCCATTACACCGACCTCACGTGAACCGTCTTCCCTGCTCGGCCTACCGTAGTTCCGGTTGAGGGGGTCAGTGTGACTTTAACTTCTCTCACTTCCTTCCAATTAACCGACCTATCTCACGTGAGAACACACGCAACCAGTGTTGATTGACAGTGTTTAGGACTTCCATACAACATTTTATTCTGATAGTATTACATATGTATTACGCCTTAAATGTAGTCATAATACAGACCGGGCCATGGTTCTAGGCGTGTAGAAACGATAGTTCGCGCGAGATAGTGAATATCCCCCACCATACTTCTCCTACGTCAATTTTGTACAGTCTGTTCAAAATCTTATTTAGGTTGGCTGCTTTGTTTATATAGTTTGCTCGATGGTGCTTGTAAAGATATAAAACTGGAATAAAGATTGGGATTGTAATAAAAATAACAATAATAATCCAAATAATAGTGCTTCTTCTATAATTTTGTGATTTTACAATAACTTATTTGGTTACATGCCACGAGAAAAATACAAACACTCATTAAATAAATATATTTTTGAAAGAAAACAAAAAACAGATAATTTTGTTCTATTCGAGAATAAGGCAATTAGAAAAACGACGAGGCTGTGCGGTAGACTGTGACGTCACATGGGTGAAATCAGCTGGTTTGATTATTCTATTAAATACTCCTAACTAAATCAACCAATCACGTGGAACTATTTTTTTAGGCCTACAGTGTAGGAGATGTTGATTTTTTAAATATGAATGTACAACTGTCGTTGAAGAGGGAAATCCATCGATGCGCATGCTCGAACCACACGCCCAGAACTATGGACTGGGCAATACTATTTTTCTTAAGTACTCATCATTATACAGTACAAAATCACTTAAAAAGATGTACAGTTTTATTTCGACAAAAATCCTAGGTACAAAAATTCAAAGCTATTAAAGCTACTCGTTTATGAGCTATTTAATAGCACAAATATAACGAATAATGTTGTAGAAATAACGTGCAGCTGTAGGTATATTATATAGTTGTGCCCAATTATAATAAATCTATTACATTTAAAATTATTTGATCGGTAGCGTACTTTGTCAAAGCCCAGTTTCATAAGCTAAAGGTTATCAGTTCGATGCCAATCAGAGTTATAGCAATTTGAAATGAATCAACTAATAAACTCAGCTGTTAATTTGTAATTTGAGTAATTTGAGCTAATAATTAACAACACTTTCTAAAAGAAATAGTTGGTTTTAGTTTGTAACAATGTACTACATTCACATTCATTCGAAATCCATGTTCAACCACAACTAGACAATCGGTGTCTTGGTATGTTCATGCTGATGATGAGGCCATATTATCCAAATAACATGTACTGTAATACAACTCATCAGCTATTAATGATCCGATCATAACAATTGCTGTGCAATCTTTTAAAAAATAAAATTTCGCATTTTTTGTGTATTTTGCATTTTTTATAAATTTTATAATTCGTAAGATATTAATTAAGCTTTGAAAACTAAAAATCAGCCACCATTTTCTAACTGTACAAAGTAGGAACTTGATACTCTATACTGAATTACACGTACCGGGTTTCAATATAACATCTTGAGGGGTTTTAACATATGATAAATTATGTAAAACTCACATTCAGGCAGACAGACGGAAAAAATAAGCGTTTTAGGACATGTGTTTATAAGAACTTTTTTCTTAGTTTTCGTGTATGTAACCATTTCCAGAAGTCTTGACGAAGGTTTTTTAACACCCCATACAAAATAAAAATTAAAAAGAAAATAA
This sequence comes from Stictocephala bisonia, assembly GCA_035578905.1. Lineage (NCBI taxonomy): Eukaryota > Metazoa > Arthropoda > Insecta > Hemiptera > Membracidae > Stictocephala > Stictocephala bisonia. Next base: position 1,837,728 of record JAQJVL010000104.1, on the reverse strand, counting down.
ATTAAAATCAGCTAAGTATAACAGAACCTGATTGAAGAGGAGATAGTTGAAACCTAATAAATGAAAGTAAAACCAAATAGTTACAAATATTCTAAATTTATTATTGACAACTTGGTAGTACGCCAGAGAAACAGGATTCACATATTGTGTGACATGGTGAAAGTATACGTCACACTACATAATAGTATCATGCGCTCTTACTTGGCTCTAGTGATCATGTAGAAACTGTGACCTTTGTCGTGAATAGAGTTAAGATATCGTACTGACACATGAGGATGCGTGACGTATCGTATGTCCCTGTATGACCGTCACACCATGGTGTAAGTAGATGTCACACCACATTATAGTATTATTCACTCTTTTTTAAAAAAAACAATACTTAAAATGTTATTGTTTTTTTTACTTATAATTACTATTTTTATCGCGAAACAATCAAGTGTATGGAGAATAACATTTCAGTTGAACAATTTTCAACTTGATTTAGTCTATGCTTTTGAAATGGAACTCAATGACGAATTCGAAACATCGCTGATGCACATGACAATTTGACGTGATCAAAACGAGTAACCTAAATTGTAAATTTGTTCAGCAATGTCTAGAATGGCGGATTGTGCTGACGTTCACGTGAGTATACAAACACACACTGCCCATAATACAAATATCGCCTATTACTATAACAATATCTACAACACAACTCCACGCTTTCAACAAACCCAACACATTTAAATGCTGTAGTTTTACATTATCATCTAATCAAGTCGTTAACAACAATGAAAATAAAATCACTTAATTAAGCCTTTACTATATTTGCTAAAAACATTCTTTGGAAACCACATTCTATTACAACATAAATTGTATGTTATATAGTGAGACCAACGATATATATCAAAACTCCGTTGAGTAAACTGATCTTGTTGTTAGCACATGTTCAACATTACTTTACACTAAGTAGTCAACATGTAGTTAGCCGCTGAGTGATATGTTCAACATGTAGCCTAATTTACAAAAAAATGTATCTCAGATGAAGATGGAATATTATTTTTATCAACTGAGGTGTGATAAATAAAAACCATAAGTACATAAAAATGTAATTGACTTAAACTAAAGTAAATCCATGTAGGAAGGAGTTGTACTGGTGAACAATGTCGTCTGGATCAGGAATGTGGTCACAGCTGCTCGCCGCGGTTCTGATTCATCTCCCTCGTAAATCTCCGGGAATCGGCCACCACTAATAGAGTAATGATAATTAGACGTGCCGACGGACCCCATTTGTTACGGGATATAGGTCTATTAAGGTGCGACCAGTCGATGTATCGAAACACCTTTTACGAAAACCGGTTGGTTTTTGCAAAAATCGAGACCGCAAAGTCATTAATGATTGGTGGGAAGCGATCGATTATTACTGCCGTAGACTGTTTGGCGGCCCAGTCGAATGTATCGATGACGCACTCACAATGAGTTATGCATTCAGTTAAACTGTACATCGATAGGAATTACACCGGCAAATTGTTCAGTGTCATCACGGAGAAAAAATAAACTGAGTCCGCTTTCTTATGACCACAGCGAACGGCTCAGTGGCAGTTATGAGTGGATTAAAACTTAATATATATCTTTATAAACTTGTTTTGTAATAATCACAAGATTTATCAATGAGGATTTGCAAGGAATAAAGGGAGAGACTGGCAAGGAGCTGGCCCTTCCATCAGCCCTGTGAAATGAAGATCTAACTACTGAACACACACTTAGCGCACTATTGAATGACTACTAGTAGGAGCTGGCCCTTCCATTAGCCCTGTGAAATGAAGATCTAACTACTGAACACACACTTAGCGCACTATTGAATGACTACTAGTAGGAGCTGGCCCTTCCATCAGCCCTGTGAGATGAAGATCTAACTACTGAACACACACTTAGCGCACTATTGAATGACTACTAGTAGGTGCTGGCCCTTCCATCAGCCCTGTGAAATGAAGATCTAACTACTGAACACACAGCGCATTATTGAATGCGACCTCTATTTCCTTCTTCTCTGTAAAGACATAAAGACAAACTGACAACTAAAAGCATTTTGAAAGTAGTTTCGTTGTTTTAAATTGTTTATTGAGCTCACGTAGGACATAGACTAAATAAATATATTCTGTAGATTTTAAAAGATTGCAAGTTTTACCTTGATTAACATATTGAAAAAAATCTAGTACTTCATATAAATTAAATCCCTTTACTGGATTTTCCTTAGCAATTTATAAATTTTAACAGAACGGTTGAATATTTTTTTTAGGTTTAATTAGACTAAAATAAAAGTACTTCGAATTTATTTAGATTTTAACTCCAGCAAAACTGCTATATAAATTGATTATATAATATCCAACGTACCATATTGTTTTAGATCTTAAAATGTTGATAATTTCTAAATATTGACCTGCACCTATTCTTACAAAAGTCCATTTTTAACAAGCAAAATCCGGCTTTAAAGTTGTGTGTAGAAGGCATGTCAATCGAGTGTAAATTGGGGGCGGGGGTAAGAAGATACGAAAACTGTGTTTACTTTAGATGGTATGAGAATCCCGCATATCATGTACCTATGTAGTTGATGGTTACAGTGTCCAGATAATATCGCGTATGCCTTGGGTGGATGAGGGATACTAGCCAGCGTATTGTGTGAACTTTGGTTGGGTGAGAGAGGCCAGCGTATCGTGTGAACTTTGGTTGGGTGAGAGAGGCCAGCGTATTGCGTGAATTTTGTTTGGGTAAGAGAGGCTAATGTACCATGTGAACTTTGGTTGTGTGAGAGAGCGAGAGAGGCCAACGTATTGTATGAACGTTGGAGAGAGAGAGAGAGAGAGAGAGAGAGAGAGAGAGAGAGAGAGAGAGAGAGAGAGAGAGAGAGAGAGAGAGAGAGAGAGAAGGGAGGGGGAGAGAGAGAGAGAGAGAGAGAGAGAGAGAGAGAGAGAGAGAGAGGGAGAGAGGGAGAGAGGGAGGGAGGGAGGGAGGGAGGGAGGGAGGGAGGGAGGGAGGGAGGGAGAGAGGGAGAGAGGGAGAGAGGGAGAGAGGGAGAGAGGGAGAGAGGGAGAGGGGGAGAGAGGGGGAGAGAGGGGGAGAGAGAGGGAGAGAGAGAGAGAGAGAGAGAGAGAGAGAGAGAGAGAGAGAGAGAGAGAGAGAGAGAGAGAGAGAGAGAGAGAGAGAGAGAGAGAGAGAGAGAGAGAGAGAGAGAGAGAGAGAGAGAGAGAGAGAGAGAGAGAGAGAGAGAGAGAGAGAGAGAGAGAGAGAGAGAGAGAGAGAGAGAGAGAGAGAGAGAGAGAGAGAGAGAGAGAGAGAGAGAGAGAGAGAGAGAGAGAGAGAGAGAGAGAGAGAGAGAGAGAGAGAGAGAGAGAGAGAGAGAGAGAGAGAGAGAGAGAGAGAGAGAGAGAGAGAGAGAGAGAGAGAGAGAGAGAGAGAGAGAGAGAGAGAGAGAGAGAGAGAGAGAGGAGAGAGAGAGAGAGAGAGAGAGAGAGAGAGAGAGAGAGAGAGAGAGAGAGAGAGAGAGGAGAGAGAGAGAGAGAGAGAGAGAGAGAGAGAGAGAGAGAGGGAGAGAGGGAGAGAGGGAGAGGAGAGAGAGAGAGGGAGAGGAGAGAGGGAGGAGAGGAGAGGAGAGGGAGGGAGGGAGGGAGGAGGAGGGAGGGGAGGAGGGAGGGAGGGAGAGAGGGAGGAGGAGGGAGAGAGGGAGGGAGGGAGGGAGGAGGGAGGGAGGGAGGGAGGGAGGGAGGGAGGGAGGGAGGGAGGGAGGGAGGGAGGGAGGGAGGGAGGGAGGGAGGGAGGGAGGGAGGGAGGGAGGGAGGGAGGGAGGGAGGGAGGGAGGGAGGGAGGGAGGGAGGGAGGGAGGGAGGGAGGGAGGGAGGGAGGGAGGGAGGGAGGGAGGGAGGGAGGGAGGGAGGGAGGGGAGGGAGGGAGGGAGGGAGGGAGGGAGGGAGGGAGGGAGGGAGGGAGGGAGGGAGGGAGGGAGGGAGGGAGGGAGGGAGGGAGGGAGGGAGGGAGGGAGGGAGGGAGGGAGGGAGGGAGGGAGGGAGGGGGAGGGAGGGAGGAGGGAGGGAGGGAGAGGAGGGAGGAGAGGGAGAGGAGGGAGGGAGGGAGGGAGGGAGGAGGGAGGGAGGGAGGGAGAGAGGAGAGAGAGAGGAGAGAGAGAAGGAGAGAGGGGGAGAGGGGGAGAGAGGGGGAGAGAGGGAGAGAGGGGAGAGAGGGGGAGAGAGAGAGGAGAGAGGGGGAGAGAGGGGGAGAGAGGGGGAGAGAGGGGGAGAGAGGGGGAGAGAGGGGGAGAGAGGGGGAGAGAGGGGGAGAGAGGGGGAGAGAGGGGGAGAGAGGGGGAGAGAGGGGGAGAGAGGGGGAGAGAGGGGGAGAGAGGGGGAGAGAGGGGGAGAGAGGGGGAGAGAGGGGGAGAGAGGGGGAGAGAGGGGGAGAGAGGGGGAGAGAGGGGGAGAGAGGGGGAGAGAGGGGAGAGAGGGGGAGAGAGGGGGAGAGAGGGAGAGAGGGGGAGAGAGGGGGAGAGAGGGGGAGAGAGGGGGAGAGAGGGGGAGAGAGGGGAGAGAGGGGGAGAGAGGGGGAGAGAGGGGGAGAGAGGGGGGAGAGAGGGGGAGAGAGGGGGAGAGAGGGGGAGAGAGGGGGGAGAGAGGGGGAGAGAGGGGGAGAGAGGGGGAGAGAGGGGGAGAGAGGGGGAGAGAGAGGGGGAGAGAGGGGGAGAGAGGGGGAGAGAGGGGGAGAGAGGGGGGAGAGAGGGGGAGAGAGGGGGAGAGAGGGGGAGAGAGGGGGAGAGAGGGGGAGAGAGGGGGAGAGAGGGGGAGAGAGGGGGAGAGAGGGGGGAGAGAGGGGGAGAGAGGGGGAGAGAGGGGGAGAGAGGGGGAGAGAGGGGGGAGAGAGGGGGAGAGAGGGGGAGAGAGGGGGAGAGAGGGGGAGAGAGGGAGAGAGAGGAGAGAGAGAGAGAGAGAGAGAGAGAGAGAGAGAGAGAGAGAGAGAGAGAGAGAGAGAGAGATGTAAGTTAATCATTTTGCCACAAAGCAGCTCGTTGAAAGATTACCTTCTGGAGCACCTCATCTCCTCGCTGAGACGATTTCCCTTAGCCTAGATTGACTGGGTTGTAAACGTTGCATTCTTTGTTTGATGAATAGTTCGTTAAACTTGCCGCAGACTTCAAAGGATTGACAAATTACGTCTGTAAATAAATGTGTCCAAGTATTACATGGAGTATCCGTAGGAAGTATAGTGCGCCTTAGTATATGTATTCGTCATCACGAGAGAAATGATCACTTTCACTAGAAACTCTTCTCTGTTGAGGCTTAAGTGAAAAGTTAGTTTAAAACCAAATTTCATTAGGCCAGCCCTACGTAGATTGGTCAAAACTCAAGAAAGTTCCAGTGAAAAGTATGGTCTAAAACAGATGGTTGCACCATGCTTAAGACTTAAAATCTAGATTATAATAATTCAAATTTAATTGGAAATTTTCATCTTTCTAATAAAGCAAGCGTTGATGAAGAATTCACTAATATAATCACATTTAACTTCTCAAAAACAAATTTTGTGTTCTTAAATTGATGATAATTCTCGTAATCATTTTTATTCAAACTGTTGGAAGCAATAAATTATGGGTAGTCTTTTCTGTTGAGTCCTCTTGAAGGACACCATTAAAGTAGACTTGAGTGGGAACTTCCATCGAGTATTAAAATCAATACGGGAAGAAAAACTGTATCGAAGATTACTCCATTATATTCACCTCTTTTTCATTCATACATTTCAATTTTAAAGTTAACATTTTAAAATACTAACTTTAGGACAAGAACCTGTAAGTCTGACATATATATGATTTAAAAAATGTATAAAATTGCATTGGAATCGTCAATAATTATGCCCGGAAATGTAAAAAGATTTTTTTTAACTAGACATTTCAACCAATTCGTAAAATGGTAACTATCCTATCCTGAATTTACATTCCCCATGGTATATAGTAAATAATTCTTATATTCAAAGGCCAACCTGTCTAACTTTGCCATTAATGAATGCCCTAGCTAACCTTTCTGTCCGTATCTGTAGGAGAGACCATATAGCATGCATACAAACTACCTACATTACACATGCAGAAACGTCATCGTTCCATTCCAAATGACTCCCTGTACATCTTTGGCTGCACTTTGACTCCGGGAGGCGCAAGGCGAGGTCCAGGGGTGCGCAGCCGTCGCGGGAGTTGAGGCGATAAATTTCCAGGACTTGCTTGTCATCGCTTACTCGCTTCGCTCAATTCTGGTTTATTAAAACTACATTCCAATGGAGAAACAGTTCCTCAGTCAAAAATTTCCTCAGTGAAACGCCAAGATTTGAAATAACTGAACCTAACTTTCAGATGTAAATCCTTTTATAAAAATGTTCGGGTTTACTATGTGAAATTTCAAAGACAATATCGGAACATTTTGCTTGCATTTAACTATATAAAACATTTTTCAAAGAGGGGCAGGCTTTGTTGTTTACTCAAAACACACTGTTGACGCCAACTTAAGCGTTATAAAATTAAGAATTAATTTGGTCTTTTAAAAAGTTAATTTTAAAAAGAAAAAGAAGAGAATATGGAGTAATCTTCGATACTTTTTAATTTATATTGTAAATCACTTTATAATGACTGAAATATTGTATAAAATACTTATTGATGTGTCATAGAATGAATAAATGATTGTGTGACGGTTAACCAATGTGGTTCATGAAATATTTTGTCCTTTTGCTTGTTTATAAATTTAATCAAACAATTCTGAAACTAAATTTTAAGATAGTGTTTAAATGGTCTGACATTGAAATACGACTTTATGTCTATTGCTTGAAGTGAGATTTCATTTTTAAAAATATATATATTTTCATATGAAACATACAGGGTTTTCCTTTGATTAATTAATTATTGTGTTTACACTGACGTTTAAGTCCATCGCAAGTAAATTAGAGGGAAACACGTGTTTATATCGTTAAATGTTTAATATTAAATAAATACTAGTTGGTAGTCCACTTTGGCTCGTCAGTTAAGTTGGTTCAATAAGTAAACCCGGTGAGTGGGAAACACGATCCGTCGAGCTGTCGCCAGACAAGTTTGTCGAACACCGAGTGGCGTGCAGGAGGTTCACCACGACACATTTGTAAATCACATAGTTTACAAGTACATAACGGTAGCCACCAGAGAGAGCCCTTCTAATGTCCGTTCAAGCCAATAGTTAAGCTATAAATGAGCTCGCTATTAGGGCCCATTACAAGCTGGTAAACAAGTTTCCGGAGTAAATACATATCGAATTTATCGTGCCATTCAATGAACGGTAGCTGCAAGTGTTTGGAACGGCACAATGGCCGTTTCTCGGAACGGTGAATGGCAGGCACCTGACATTATTTCAATCGGTCTCCACCGTTATTTAGGCCTCAACGTCTCCCATTGCCAGAGAAGGACTAAGTTGCTCCTTATTTGCAACTCTATTGTTTTCATTTCCCAGCAACAATGGGCACTTCAATTGTATTGTTTTTTGTATTGTTCCCAGTGTATTTGTATTGTTCTGAGTTTAATTGTAACACAAATGTCCTTTCTTGATTTTTAAATTTGAGGTTATATGTGGACTAAATTAACAACAAATTAATATTTATTTTAAATAATTCGATCCGCTTTATCCATCTGGTAATTGTTTCAGTCAAAGGAACACACTCCAACAGATTGATAGCACTTCCAAAAGGTCTGCTAAAAGTAAAGTTGTAATTCGTTGCTAAGATTTCAGGATGCTTAGTAAATGCAGTTTACAAATGATTTGATTGATATAAATAAAATGTATTTCAAAACAATTAAATTGGATTTATTCATTTCATACTCAATTCAATCAAAGGAACAACACTAAAATTGCAAATGTCTTGTCTTAGAGCCTGTTTGCTCGTTTAAAGTGAAATAAAAATTTACAGGCCAATTAGTTTGAGACAGCATTATAATTTTTCATACAAGTCTATCTATATACATTCCCCTGCATTCCACATAATGATTTGATGTAAAATAAAGGGTATAAAAGTCTACATATTAGTGCGAAATCAGGTGCGACTTTTACACCGACACTCCGAGAATCAATAACAGCCAGTTATATTTTTTTGCTCTTCATGAGCCTTAGGTAAAGCACCATTTTATAGTTACAAACAAATATTGAAGGACGTATTCTATAATTTGTATAAATGTTATCAATTTAAACAAACTTTCAAAATAAATTACAATAGGACAAAATATTAAATATATTTACTTATTTTAAAAATAATTGCTGGTTCCAGGTAATTTATTATTTATTACCATTTTTATTTATCATTTAGAGTTATAAGGTGTTTTTTATTACAGTACTATTATTACAAAATGTACCATACGTGAAAAGATTTTGCAATGCGCCTGCAATCGACCTGCGCGATATTGAACGCAACCCTCTAGACACGACTCTAGACTCACATCATGGTCGGTACATCTATGGTTTTATACAATACGGTACTAAGAACCTTCGAACTCCTGTTTAAAGTACATGGCAAATATAATTGTCATAAAGTAAACGGGAAAAGTACTGTAGTTTTATATCAGGCGAGATACTTGTTAGTACTTGTAAGTTGTGTCATATGCCTGTCATTTTCTGAAACTGAACGTGTCCACAAAGGAGCATTGTATCAGTGTGACATCAAGGACCAAGCATTGTGTCAACGGACACCAGCCACTTATTATATGTAGCCTAATTCTCTCTATTGGCTAGGCCTGTATACTTGTGTGTTGACATCAAGGACCAAGCATTGTGTCAACGGACACCAGCCACTTATTATATGTAGCCTACTTTTCTCTATTGGCTAAGCCTGTCTACTTGTGTGTTGACATCAAGGACCAAGCATTGTGTCAACGGACACCAGCCACTTATTATATGTAGCCTAATTCTCTCTATTGGCTAAGCCTGTCTACTTGTGTGTTGACATCAAGGACCAAGCATTGTGTCAACGGACACCAGCCACTTATTATATGTAGCCTAATACTCTCTATTGGCTAGGCCTGTATTCTTGTGTGTCGACATCAAGGACCAAGCATTGTGTCAACGGACACCAGCCACTTATTATATGTAGCCTAATACTCTCTATTGGCTAGGCCTATATACTTGTGTGTCGACATCAAGGACCAAGCATTGTGTCAACGGACACCAGCCACTTAATATATGTAGCCTAATTCTCTCTATTGGCTAGGCCTGTATTCTTGTGTGTTGACATCAAGGACCAAGCATTGTGTCAACGGACACCAGCCACTTATTATATGTAGCCTAATTCTCTCTATTGGCTAGGTCTATATACTTGTGTATTTCTATACATATTTTGTTCATATCTAAATTAATTTTCTATAACTGTACATAAGTTTTTTCGTTACTAGAAAGTGTATCTACCTGCCTGTACCTCATATGGTGGAAAGACGTCTTGACGAGTGATAAAAAATACCACAGGCCTCTGAAACGTCAGATGGCCATATCTTTATGGGCCATATCCGGAAGAGGGTTGGGGGAACAGATATTTCAACATGAAATAATTTTTATGAACTAAAAATACTTAAAATGAGATTATTTTTTGAAATGTAAGGCCTAATTTTAACTTCACGTGTATTAATGAGCTATTATACCCCTAAATTATATTCTGCCAAATCGAAAAAAGGCCGAATTATTATTCCGGGTGGGCATGAGACTCATGTTATGTGTATGTCGGAGCGTATCACCTTACTACAAAGCTACGTTTAGTCTGTGGTTCAGCGGATTGCAACTTTGAACTCTCTCCAACGTAGCAGGCCTACAATAACACAAAGAGAAATCACTTTAAAAAATCACAAAATGTTTAATATACTTATTATTCCTGTATAACAACAGTCTGAACTTTTATTTGAAATATATTTACTAACACAGCAATAGAGTAGTAAAATAATTCACTAAAAGTAGACAAACTTTATAATTGAATGGTTATATTCTACTGTACATTGAAGTCCTGTGTACTTGTTTACATAGAAGAAGTCCGATTCAATGCACATTAAACGCTGTCATTAAAAATATGAAATAAAAAAAGAAAAAATAGTTAACGTAAAGCATTTTGGTTGATAATTAGTTAATTATTTTGAATGCTTCAAAGATATTACAAACAATAATTACTACAAAATTGATGTGTGGTCTACGACTACCAGTAGACAGATAATTAAAATGGATATAGGATTTATATTAATCTATTATTAGAAAGTAGCATTAACTGTAAAGTTTATTACTGCACTAATCCTCAATAAAAACAAATTAAATCTACAGGATGTCCATGATATTAGATTCTGAGACGAGACTAGGCGTAAATCTCCCATGAAAGTGGTACTTTTTGCTGTAAGCCTAAAGGAAGACCAGTCTTTCAAGTCATAAAAGAACTTTTCATATGTAAACGCATTTCATCGGATCCCGCTCTACATAAAGACGTTATTTATACCAGCTGTGTTTTTAGTGTCAACTTACATTACGCTGTTAACTATGGCCAGGTCTGGCGGATCAGTATGCAAATGTAACAAGAATGCATGTGTTTATCGCTATTTCAGGTCCTAAATGGCGTTTCTCGCAGTTTACGGTATGCCGTAGAGATAGCAAGGTGCCTAGGAGCAGTCCACCGGATCGATATGATAACATCTAGGTCATAGACACTGTGTTATCTATTAAAAACTTGTTTGCTATAAAACAAGAAAATTCATCTATACCATAAAGCATATTTTAAGGTGGTGCAATCGGTTTTAGGTGAGTTGATTATTTTCCAATTTTATAATCAAAATTAGTTAATGTACCTTCTCTTGAGACAGAAAAAATACAACAATAATTTTTTTAACCACTACATTAGAACTTAATGCCTTATGAAGTGGTGAATTAAGCTGATTTTAAAACAAGCATAAGACAAAGTTTCAAAGCGTTCAAAGTACAAGTTTAATTTTGTAAAACTACGTTTATTGCACATAACTGAATGGATTAAGATCTTTTTCATTTAAAAAAATGTAAAAATATATATAATTTTAAAGGTTAAAAATTAACATTTAAAAGGTTTTTAACACTTTTTAAACATTTTTACATTTTTAACATTTTTTACCTTTAACCTATTTTTACATTTTTTAAAATGAAAAAGATCTTAATCCATTCAGTTATGTGCAATAAACGTAGTTATACAAAATTAAACTTGTACTTTGAACGATTTTGTCTTATGCTTGTTTTAAAATCAGCTTAATTCACCACTTCATAAGGTCATAAGTTCTAATGTAGTGGTTAAAAAATTATTGTTGTATTTTTTCTGTTTGAAGGGAATGTATATTAACTAATTTTGATTATAAAATTGGAAAATAATTAACTCACCGAAAACCGATTGCACCACCTTAAATATTGCAAGTTCAAGATTGAAATTGTAAAAAATATACCGAGTGCTCTTCCCTTAACCTCATTTATACTAAATTACAAGTTTAAGATTAAAATTGTAAGAAAACGTTTCTTCCTCCAACCTCATTTATAATAAGTTGGAAGTTTAAGATTGACACCGTGAGAAAATTACACACCCTCCTTCCTATAACCTCATCCTACTAAATTTTAAGTTTACAATTACAATGTAAGCATATTACATCAATCCCATTATTCCTAACCTTAATTACCTACAGTTTCACTGTTCAATCACAGTTGACACAAATTTCAATCAACACGTCAGTAGTGTGAGTGACAGTCGTATCACATACTGCAAATAGTTAGAACTGTGATTAGCTTTCCAATACCTTTACATTCTATGGACCCTAAAAATTCTGACCCACCCGCCCGCCCCTACCGTACAGTGGTATTGACCCACCCGCCCGCCCCTATATGTACAGTGGCACTGACCCACCTGCCCGCCCCCACACGTACAGTGGTACTGACCCACCCGCCCGCCCCTACATGTACATTTACGTAATAATTCGTAATCATTATTTCAGTAAATAGTTTAAAAAAATACAAAAATAAACAATTATTTAACTGTTCAACCAAATAAAATGTTCTAAGGCTATATATAATCTAATGAAAATGTTTCAATGTTATCAAAGTTAAGTTTTAGAAATACGATAATTTCAATTAATATATACAAGTCCATTTTTTATATTCTCACGACTTAAAAAATAATGAAATTTATTTAATAATACATATTCATTAGATACGACTCTTTTCATTATATATTTATTTTAATTTTTGTTCAAACTAGGATTTTTCTAGTCATAAACTTCAGGAGATGTTATCCATTTAAAATTATATCTAAGTTCTAGTTAATACAACTTTAGTGCTGACCTTGATGCAGTTGTAATAAAGCCATAGCCTACTGTTGGATTGGTTGAACCCGCGACCACAACATCCGTAACAGTGTCGTGGATGTATGACCCTGGATATGTTATACTCAAGTATTGCCATTTACTATAGAACGGAACAGACTGTCCAAGGCAACACATTTGCAGATGTGCGCCTGTGCTGCTATCTAACGGTGATTGGTATAAAAGAAGTGCACAGATGACTGGTGTATTAGTCACTTCAGCGTATGCTGGAGGGACATAGAGAGAGAGGGATGAAGAGAGAGCGAGAGCGAGACTGCTGGCGCTACCTGTGAAAACCAAACATTAACTAATTTCACCCAAGCAGGAAAACCGGTTTCACGCGAGTAGATGGTCTCCTTGTTTCTAGTCAACGGTATTACGTTATTAGTAAGCTACCGACTTCGATGCACCGCTGGGGTCAGCCCAACCCTTCAGCCAGTCATCAATTGTCTCAACTCTTCCAATCAACCAATTGACCTCGGTATGCTGATGACCTCTAAAGCTAATTGCTAGGTTGGGCCGCCCTTTCTTCAGCCTCTCAATTAGATTAATACGTGGGACTTTATTGTAACTGACGTGACTCGCGGGCAAAGGCCAGTCCAGAACCATCAGGGCGGACACATGAAACGAGCGATAGTTTACTACCGCATCCATGTACGGCCTTTTATACATTGGAGAGGGGAACTTATTTAAGCGATGTGGTGAAGTGATAAGAAATGCTGGTAACTTTTCGACTAGAACAAATATTTTCCATAAGACCAATGTTAAATTTTCTCAAAGCAAGCAAATATATAACCTTGTAGTCCTTTGAGGTGTTTGCCCATTAGCCGAGTTTTACGATTCGAATTTTCACAAATTGTTGTTTATATATTTAATATTGATCACTTCCAATCTGTTTGTGTTTTCGTGTCGACTAATTTTTTAAGTTAGAACAATTTTGTATGAGGAAGACAAGGTCGTTGGACATTTGCCATAATTAGGCCTACGTGAAAAAAGTAAAATTAGAATTTTGTAACTACGCGAGACTTAAACATTAAATATTCTACAAAAATACACATCAAAATTTTTCACTACAATGCCCACAAAATTACTTTTAAAAAGTAATAAAAAAAAAACTTGAAATATTGTCTGAACCGTTTAACAATCGGAGAATAAACATACATATTTATACCGTGCAGCCAATCCAGCCCCTCCTAACTATTTTACTTACTAAAAACATTACCAACAGCTGTTACTCAACCACTTTATTTCCCCTCAACAAACAATAAAACAGTTCCCCTCTAACCCATGAGGTTAGTTGATTGTCGCTAAAACAGTAAAAGTAGTAAAGACCTAATGTGCTAATATTCACTATGGACTATACAACGTGCTTATTGGTTTTTTAACCGATAAGTAGTTTTTTATAAACCATCCATTTATTTTTATTGGTTAATTTAAAATGGCAGCTTATGTTTATGTTAATACATGCCCTTTAATCAGCTGTAGTAACAGCTGTTGGTAATGTTTATTTTAACGTATGTTAATCAATTACATCTATGGTATAAAGACCCTCTAAATATTTGTGAAATGTTATTGTTGGTAACAATTAGTTACCACATTTATTTTTTAACCGATAGTAACAACCAAGGTACGAAACGTTAAGTCATGAGCTTTTTGACATGTTCTATGAATCAACTTGCTTTTCATTAAATTTAGCATCTATAATTTCAAATGGCCACTATTTTGAAACGAGCTTAGAAATTTTACTCGTGTATTGTACATTGTTAGTTTCAAAATGACTAACAACCATGCGAAATTGCAATTCTGTAACTTAAACAGCATTTTATTCATGAATTTTGAAGTTTATTGTAGCCCTACAAAACGAAAAATGAAGCATTTACATGTCCTAAAATGCTTCATTTTTCGTTTTGTAATAGAATTTCGTTCGGTCCTTTTTAGAATTTCACAATGTAATTGTTCAATAAAATTTTTCAACATCATGATTAAATTTGTTTTTAATTTAATTTTAATTAGCTGTTACAATATATCAAATTTAATAAATTATTAAACAAGACTGTAATTTCTAAATAAGAACCACAACATGAAGATAAATTATTTAAAATATAAAAATGAAAACAAATACAATAATTCAGGAATTTATAACATTAAATTTTCAACATGTCCTAAAAGTTACATTGGCCAAACAGGAAGAAGTTTAAGTATAAGATTCAAGGAACATGTACCAAAAAACAAATTTCAAAATTTATCAACGTTTGCTGAACATTTAATTCAAGAAAACCATAATATTTCATCAGTTGAAGACCATTTTGAAATTATCCATTTTGGACGTAATAGTAAAAAACTAGACGCTATTGAAAAACTTTACATATACAAAAACACATAAGAAACTCCACATTATTACTCAACGATCAAATAAAATTTCACTCAGATATTATATTCGATTGCATGAAGATACAAAACTATAAAGTTTAACAAGATCTACAACTTATCCATCTACATTTTTATTAAATTTGTATAGTATCAGCTGTTGAATTAATTATTCTACAGTTAAGTATGTTTATAACCTTATATCATTCTGTACAACTGAAGATAGTCTTTCGAGACACAAATCGATCTTGATTATTAAAAACATCACAAAAGATTGCTAAGTGTTGTTCTTTATATATATTTGTATTATAAAAATGTTATCACAATTAACAAAAATGCATATACTATAAAATATTGTATACTAATCGACTTATCATAACTATAATGTATGGTATACAATAAACAGTAAGATAACTTTTTGGCTATGCTTTAGTAATTTAAGATGCTTTTGTACAGAGACAAATACAAGCTTCGTACCTTGCATCAAAGATACTAAATACTTGGTCGGGTTAGCCATGTTTATCTCATAAAAAAAAAATGTTATTGCATTCATCCCACTAGAAAATTTCGCGACTGTAAGTCAGTTATACGGCGAGGGTAGATCACTTTTTCTGGCTCCTAGATCTCGGACTGGTTTCCTTTCGAGGATGTGCGAATACCGATGATGCCATGACGTTGTACCGGACTGGACGACGACGTGAGCACTAGTAAGTGTACTGCGGAAACCACTCAATACTGTTGGGCTGGAAGGAAATGGCAGACAACTGCTGCAGGTCGTTCGTGTTCTTGCGAAAGGTTAAGTCGACCACACATGCTTACAAATTACCCCTATCTAGGGTGCTTGTAATTTTTGCCCCATTGTCTTGCTCCCAGTTAAATTTTTTCATCCATGGCGCAGTCTTTGAAAACAAAACGTTGTAACTTATTAGAAACAACTTCCTGTTTCTACTTATTAATTGATAAAAAGGTGATAGTCAAGACTTAGACGAATATAGGGTGAATGGGTATAGATGAAAAGTAAAGATGAATAAGTGTAGTCATCGTTACTTATGAAGGACAACTGTTCATTAGAAAGGTCCCTAATAGCTCAATAGCCAGGTTACGTTTTTTTTTTTTCAGGTTTAACTTTCCAGTTGGTTGAGCTTTGTTACCCGTTGGATAGTTATTGAATAGTTCACGTACACAAAATTAATTATAAATTAATATTTACGATTTGTGATAGTATACTGATACGACATTCCAAAAATTTCGAATTAAATTGTACCGTCTGTCATAAAAATTGTTAAATCCTTTTTTAGCAAAAATTTCAAAACTTCCAAGTGTTAATTTTAGAGTAGATAAATACATATGTATAGTGTTTAAACTGTTAATTATATGTCATGTATATGTGTAGTCAAAAGAATAATAATTCAACAGCTTCTAAATTTGACCACAGGAAAATAATTAATTATTGATTAATGATTCGTCTGACGATTGAAGACAGGTACGGTAAATTATTAATTAGTAATAGCCATCTGTTCTTGAGCTGATAATTAATAAATGACAATTCCTAAGGAAGAGTTAGTCATAACTCATTCTCTCATCGCATCCCTAAGTAGGCCCTACCTCATAATCCATCGGTCACGGCGGTTCGCCAGATAGTCCGAAATAAGACAGTAACAATCGTCTTTAAACGTAAATATTTTATTATCTTGTTGGTTTATATTTCATCCACTTGATTTTAAAATTGGTACATATTTACATATACTTTACCTGATATAACGCGACCGCTAACAAGAAGTGCGCTGTGGACGCCTCTTTACGCACCAGTCACGCGCAGTAAGGGGAAGTAACGTCAGATCATAAACTATTTAACAGCTGATATAATTTACTTCATAACCTTAAATCACTCGTTCTAAATACGCCTACAATTTACGTTATCCCATGATGGGTCATAAGTGTTCAAAATAATAACCCAAGTATGTTTTATTTAGTAGCATTGTTATATCATGTCTACTCATCTAACTTATTATTATACTTGTAATCTCTACGTATTCAATTCAGGGACGTGGCTGCTGTATGAACAGAACCATTCATGAAGTCGGCAGTCACGGGCAATAAATATTATTTACTGGACAGAATTATAGAACATAATACATAATATACGGTATAATATGTTTGTATATAATAACTAGCTGTGCCCGCCCTCCCCGCTTCGCCGGTCATAATATTGAGTTTGATTATATAATCGAAATGTGCAGCAACCTTTAAGTTTACACCGTATCAAATTTATATCCAATTTAGAACAGCTGATGTTATATACTGTACTAAATTATTTTAAAAGTTTAGCCTACCACAATTATTTTAAGTAAACAAACAATAAACGAATAAAAACAATTAATTATTCAATAGCTGTTAATCAAATAAATAAATCAATTATTATAGCTCCATAAGAATACCAGAGAAATTTTGGAGGCCAGTGGAACGGAGTGAAGTCGGAAAGAAAATACTTTCTTAGTGAGCCTAGGTTATAGGGACCAAGATGAACCTATGTAAAAAATTTCAAGTCAATTGGACGTATAGTTTTGGAGAAATAGTGATGAGTGGTAAATGGATTTTATATATAGATATCATAATAACAAGTTTAAATAACATAGTGTGAATGTAAATAATATCAAAATATCTAACAAATAATGTCGTTGCCACAGTATACTGTGGTGTGGAGTAGAGTCACTGCGGGAGCAGCGGAGGCCAGGTTTACGCGATGTAATCTTTAGTAATTTATGAGTATTTAGTTGTTTATTATGTTGAATGCATGTGTAATTACATAAATAATTTATTAACTAGCATTAAATGAATATATATATACAGTATACAGGGTGTCTTAAAAGTCCCCCCCCCCCCTATTAACTTTCTTATGAATACAGATAAAGTGATTTATTTCTGGGAATGTTTATATGACCAACTTAGGAGTTTTTTATGTATGCACATTTTTACACCCCCTCTCAAAAGGGGTTAGTTTGGGGGTAAGTCAAAATTTTTAAATCAAAACCCCTATCAAATGACACATCATTTTAAAGGTAATATTAAAAGAATAAGAATGGCGGAAATTAGAGGTCTCTAACATTAGTCTATCAAATGTTACAGTGATACTGACCCACCCACAACCCGCCCACCCACAAACAAACATTCCTATTAACCCTCCCGCCCGCCCACACACAAACATTGGTATTGGCCCACCCGGCCGCCCATACACGAACAGTGGTACTGACCCACCCGCCCGCCCACATACAAACATTGGTATTGACCTACCCGCCCGCCCATACACGAACATTGGTATTGACCCACCCGCCCACCCACACACAAACATTGGTATTAGCCCACCCGCCTGCCCACACACACAAACATTGGTATTGACCCACCCGCCCACCCACACACAAACATTGGTATTAGCCCACCCACACACAAACATTGGTATTAGCCAACCCACACACAAACATTGGTATTGACCCACCCGTCCACCCACAAACAAACATTGATATTGGCCCACCCACACACAAACATTGTTATTGACCCACCCGCCCACCCACACACAAACATTGGTATTAGCCCACCCACACACAAACATTGGTATTGACCCACCCGCCCACCCACACACAAACATTGGTATTAGTCTCTATTAGGTATTAGACTCTAACATTAGTCTATCAAATTTGGTGGCAGTTTAAAGTTGGAATTATTTCATAAAACCCCCGCAGCTTATGTTACATTTAAAATTGTTGTAAGGCAGACAAAACATTCACCCACCAGTTAGTTTTGAAAACTGATGACACCTAATCTTAAAACAAGTTATTACAAGAATCAACAAACACCAAAAACCACAAATAACATAGCATTTATTTGGTTTTGGTTTGTCTGACCAAAGTCCAATAGGGCAACCTGGGAATACCAGTGGCTCCTTCCTTATCTCTTATTAGGTTACTAGTTAGTACGTGTAACACTTTCAGTTCAGTTACTGTGTTAAATTTCTTTTTATTCGTATTTAATAAAAATGGCTCGGTCAAATGAAGATAAAGTAGAGATGATATTGTTCTATGGGGAAGCTAGGAGAAATGTTCATGAAGCAGTTCGTTTATTTAATGCTGCCTATCCGGATAGACCATTAGACAGGGCATACATTAGACGTTTAGTAAACAAATTCTCAACAAACTTTAGTGTCAAAGATGCACCACGATCAGGGTGCCCTGCCATTGCGACAGAAGAGATCCAAATTCAAGTTTTAGCAAATTATGCTGCAAACGCACATGAATCTCTGCGGTCCACTGCCCTTGATGTTGGAATTTCAAAAGATACTGTTCACAAAGTGTTAAAGCGTCACAAGTTCCACCCGTACAAAGTACAGTTACATCAAGAATTAAATGAAGACGACCCTGACCGAAGACTTCAGTTTTGTGAGCAAATGTTGCAGAAGATTGAAGAGAATAATAATTTAATATCACAGATATGTTTTAGTGATGAAGAATCATTCTCTTTGCATGGGACAGTCAATCGGCACAACTGCCGTTATTGGGCAAACAGTAACCCCCACTGGATGGTTGAAGCCCATACGCAACAGCCACAAAAATTAAATGTATGGGCTGGAATTTTGGGAAACTCTGTTATTGGGCCATTCTTTATTGATGGTAATTTAACTGGCGTTAAATACTTGGACATGTTACGGAACGGCATTGTCCCAGCAATAAATGAGGTAGTACAAGGTACTTATGAGCCTGTATTTCAGCAAGATGGTGCTCCTCCACATTACAATATGCTTGTCCGGACATTCCTAGACCAAACGTTTCCCGATAGATGGATAGGTCGACGTGGCACTTTGGTAGAGTGGCCGGCACGTTCACCTGACCTTTCACCTCTGGATTTTTTTCTTTTGGGGTTTCCTCAAAAGTAAAGTTTACGACACAAAGCCCGCAAACCTTGATGAATTAAGGACAAGAATCGAAGAGGCCTGCCACCTTATCACGCCTGAAATCTTACAAAATGTGAGACGTGGTTTTCAATCCAGGCTTTTTTACTGTCAAGAAGTTCATGGCAGCCATTTCGAGCATCTCATCTGAGTGAAATTGAGGTGAGAGTTCAGCATTTTGACCATTTTTCCCGTTCTAAAATTACTTAGGGGGTTTTATGAAATAATTCCAACTTTAAACTGCCACCAAATTTGATAGACTAATGTTAGAGACCTCTAGTTTCCGCCATTCTTTTTCTTTTAATATTACCTTCTTATAATATTATCATTTGATAGGGGTTTCTATTTAAAAAATTTTGACTTACCCCCAAACTACCCCCTTTTGAGAGGGGGTGTAAAAATTTTGCATACATAAAAAAACTCCTTAGTTGGTCATATAAACATTCCCAGAAATAAATCACTTTATCTGTATTCATAAGAAAGTTAATAGGGGGGGGGGGGGACTTTTAAGACACCCTGTATATAAACAAGTGATCCACTTCACATTTCAAATGTAATACAATATAAGAATAATATAGTAGTAATAGTAGTACAATATAATAATAAGAATTGTGGTAATCAACGTGAAGTACGAAGTAAGTCTATGTTTACCTTATCTTCTCCAAAGGGATTCCAAAAGTTCACTGATTGCTTTCAAGATGGTTCACTACTTGTAGTAAATACCACTTTGGTTTACTCAAATCAGTTCTTATCATAAGTGTTCCATATTGTACTTAATGGATGAAACTTCTGCTGCAAGTTCTGTGTTTTTTTTTTTTTTGTTTTTTTTTACGTGCATTTTACATTTACTTGTAAAGTAACATTCTAAACGTATAAAAAAACTCCCAGTTCGAGGCTAATAAATGGGTTTTATGAATTGATTATCACTTGAAGTGTACTTACTTACTAGTACTTAAAATACAGTTGTATGGTGTGATATTTCTTAAGGTTTTTAATCACTATAGAGGCCTCTTACACACCTTCTTGACGATAAAATACTGAAAAAACTGTAATTTTTTCTTTTTATTTTCAAAGTGCTGGGATGGTAAGGTAGAAGAGAGGTCTGAAAAAATGTAAAATTAAAATTATTAAGCATTAAACAAAAAACTTTTACAGATTTTCTAGCGTACAGATTTATTTAGCATGCTTTTAAAAATCTTTTCTTTTTCCTTACGAAAGTATAGCATTTGCAATTTTTGCCACACTATAGTTGTAACTGTCAGTTTATTTTAATCAACCACGCTTAGTGATAAAGAGCTCGATGGTTTATGCAACAAATTCAATATATTGATTAAATCCAAAAGACGTATTCAAGTCACCTGGCGTGTGTTATAGTACAGGGTAGAAAGAAACAGGTTGTGTCTTACAGTACACTGAATAGGTGTAGAGTCAGGTATTTATGGTGACGAATAGTTAGTACTTCAGTTCGCCTTGTAGGTGGCAGGGCCAGCACTGTTGTCAGTCCCTCCTCTTATTCCCCTCCAAATCTTCGATATAAACGTAGTATTTATTACAGATTTATGAATATGTACATTACTTGTAATATACAGTATTTGTAACTGCCATTGTTGCGTTCACTGCAGCCATGAGGAAGCGACCTCTGTTATTTTTTCTCTATGGTTATACTAACCTTCCCTAAGGTGAGCTATTCATCGGTATGTTTTGGCATGCCTTGTGTCAATAATGACTGCCCGACAATGGTCCTGGAGAGGAGGCCACCCACTAGGAGCCAATGTCGACATTCGCACTCCGTCATTAATAAGCCCTGCACAGTGAAGTCTTTGTACAGCGGGGACTCCACAGACAGGCAATAACTCCACAGACAGTAGCTTCTGTCTGCCATCAACGATCATTTCATAACCCTAGGATTGCCATCAACAGCCGAGGAATGTTCAGTTTATAAAAGTGCCAAGAGGTTTTGACCTCTCCATGAATACAATAAAGCTGATACTGCTTTTATAAAATATAGTTGACGGATAAAACGAACATTGTGTTTATTAATGGACAAAGTTAGGACTGTGAAGTCCTCTCTAACAGTAACTCTAGAGCTATTTCATTTGTCATGTGAGCGCGTTATTATTATATCGTTGTATTATGTGATATGGACAAATACGACTAATCTAGATCTCGAGTTGTTTTATCCTTTTTTTTATTATTTTGTCACATGGAGGACAGTTGTTTCAAGTCAATGAGGTATTAAGAATTGCTTTAAACTATCTTAACAAAATAATTATCCCTCCAAACCATGGTTCCATAACTCCCCTATGAATAGGAATGAAAGTGTTAATATTTGTAGACTTCGCCTGGGACATGCAAATGTAAACAGCAGGCTGCACGCGCTTAAATTATATTTTACACCATTATGCCTCAATTACACCATGGGTACAACAGAAACTATAGATCATCTAATGTAACAGTATCCTAAATATGAATTTTACAGAAACATTCCCTTAAAATAAAAATCAAGAAGTGTTGTAAACAAAATGGCTGTGACAAAGTGTTCCAATTAATGAAGTTTACTGATTCGACCATCCACAAAGAACCGAATACATCCATTTTCAATGCAATAATTAAGCTGTGAAATCATTAACATCAATGTACTAATAAAATCAACACATTGTAAGAAGAAGTTAAAAATAATTAGTACTAACGAACTATGAAATAAAATTATGTTAAAAGGACAACCACAGACTGCAGTGTACATCGGGGCTACATAGGTGGAACCTTAAGGCCCGTTAAAATGGAATTAAAAAAAAAGATATATCTCAACTGGGAATATTTTCTTGTTATTTTTTCCAAATAAATTTAAAGTTATTTTTAAGATGATATATTGCCACGCAGCCAAATGGGAAATGATGCACCCTCCACTTGTGAACCTCACGGCCTATCCCAGCCCCAACATTGCCATAACAGTTAAGTACACTTAAGCTGTTACCATCCCATGAAAATATTATTATTGGGGTAAAGTGTTAGAGATAACGTTACAGTCCTAACTTCGTCCCTTAATAAACGCAATTTTCGTTTCATCCATCAACTACATTTTATAAGAACAATAAAACCTTTGTATCACATTATTCTTTTATAGTATACCCACTCCTATACTTAAAATATATAGGCTATAATTTACTAATTACATATTACATGTTGGTAGAAATATATGATCCTCACCCATCACTAATTTATTTGAATATAAGTACAAAATGTACAAATATTATGGTGATAGATTTCGGTAAACTACGTTTATCATTCTCAGACCAGAGGGACTCACAAAACGGTTTATCGAAATCGATCTCCGTAATTTTGCAAATTCCTTACTAATCTTTAAAACAAAGTGTTTGACGAGTGAAAACACAATAAACAAACCATTCACGTCAAACTTTTACACAAACCCCTAAGTGAATATTTTTTCGTGCAAAGTTACTTAATCTATTAGCAATAGAATCTATTAGAATCATTCAGATAGTTTTTAAAATGACTGTAAAATTTTACAGACGTAAGTTTTCGGGACCTTATAAATTGGAATTTTAACGTTTAAATTTAATTCGCTATTAGGATGAATATTTCAATCTGCACTATCGTATTTGCAAAACTGGGTCAGTATGTCCAGTTTTGAATATTTTCATGAATCATTATTTTTCAATAGGGTAATATCCCCATAATAAAAATGAACACAATGTCCGGATGTTTTGTTATTTGTTTAATTGTTTAAGTTTTGTATTAACATTCCAGTGCTAATTATGTTATTTTGGACTATGGATAAAAAAGTTATTTGGTATTTTATAAATGTGTTATGATTGCTAAGTCGTACACAAATTATTAACGGGCCATATAATAGAATTTAACGATAAAACTCGTATCTCCGATTCCCTGATTCTATGGTAACCGTGAGGAAATATGGCTGGGCCCCGTCATCCTAGCTGTTCCTGGGATGGATCTCTGTCAGTCATGTCTGCTGTAAGAATCCGACAAAAGACAACTGGTATGGAGGATCTCCTGAATCGTGGCTTGAGAGTAGCGTTTAAGTCCTCGGCAGGAATCCAGACCAAGGTGCAAGCATGCCTGGAGAGAAAACTTACTGTGATTTGTGACAATTTAAAGCAGAAAGGAGAATCTTCCTGTAACATGTTTCCAGAACAATTATAGTATATTCTGTTTTTCATGGCTGCGCCACACGAAGCCACATGCCGAAGTCGTACTTTCCACTCCAGCTGGCCGGCACTCGCTAAAAATACCGCGAGTGAACAGCTGATTGTTCCGAGCTTGGGTCACAGCTGGTGTTTCGTTTGAAAGTATTGTCATGTCGGAGATTTATTATGGGGGTTTAAAAATATGTCCAATTGAATCGGTAATGTAATCAGATTATTTTTGTATAGTTATTATTCACTACTTAAAACACTTATAATAAAGTATTCATATTGAAGAGTAATACAATAGACCATAAATTTAGGAAAATTGTACATAATTTTAGTTATATTTTCATACCACTTTTAATCAGTACTGAATGTTGTGATATTCATTCCTACAAACATACTTATCTACTTATTTTTCCCTCTCCTTAATTTTAATCCAGTTGTCCAAGATTGGATCTATTTCGGTTCCCAGGTTTATTGATGTCTGTTTATTTATCGTGATATTTTATAAAATAACGGATATTATCAAGGTAAGCAGGACTGTATAATCGCATTTTATTTTTCAATCTACTATTATTGGCCACATTGGAGGGTTGTGCGATTAGCCAATTCTGAGATTGCGAGAGTTTACAATAATTACAAGAACATAGCTATCAAAGTAAAACTTACACGAATCATGCATAGTATGAAAAAATGTCATCTTGAAACGTACTCGAACGTTCTAAACTTAAGAGTTTTTTTCTGTATAAAATGTTAAAGTGGAATCTTCTTTTCAAAAGTACTAACAATTAGTATTTTATTGTCTTCGAACAACAATAAAAACATCTCTTGTGGTATTTAGATCTGTTTTTGTGACATGCGGGTAAAATTATTGTATTTACCGATTACATACTGAAACTTCAGAGTCAGCGTTAATACTGTACCACCATTTCTCCATTGCAGAAATGTCTCTTGCCAACATCTCTCATTCCTTTCCTTTTCATAATTGTTGCTAAATAAAGATAAGTGCATGCAGCCGCTGCTATTTTCTGTGAACTAGCCATGTAGAAATTATGAAACTGTAGAGCATCTGTACAAAATACAATACAACAACACAGCACTTGAAATTGAATGAAAGCACGTGATCTGTAGTCGATGTACTTAACCAGAGTTGTGGTTCGGCCAAAATATTACGAGGCAATGCTGAGTTCGCCGCTCGGCTCGGGGTGATAAAGTTGTGACAAAATTGCCCCGTAACTCCGAACAGAGCAGATGAGCTGTCAATCAGTGCTCGGTTCGGCAGTGTGTGGCCGGCTTTACCCTTTATACTTGTCAAATCATACACCAAGGCTGAAAGCCGAGGTGGGCAAATGAGCGAAGCGAATTAGCCATTTATGAATGTATAGCAATCATATGTTAACCTGAAGGCTCCTTAATGTCTATTTAGGTGAAAGTTTGTGCCATTTACCCTGGTACTATTTATCAAATTATAATTTAACAATTTATTATGAGACATAAATAGAGACCTTATGTATGTCGCCTTATTTTCTATCTTTTTAAAACAATTTATTTAATGAAAAAAATTTAACAAATCAAGTGAAATCTATAACAAAGGTACCATGTTGACAGTGCTTCCCCATTATCACATCCACATATTGCTGAATAATATAATACTATTGCATATGTTAATAAATTAAATAAGAAATATATTTTAATATAAAAATGTTTATACTAGTTACAGATTAGTTTATAATTATAATATGTATTATAATTATTCCACACAGAAAATACACATTACTTTGATTGTTAACTACATGAAATATTTTATTTTCAAAACCAACAAACTAACTTATTATTCGTAAGAAGTTCAGTCATATTTTTTCAAATAAGACATACTACACTATTAAACTACTTTATTAATGAAACAAGAATCAGATCGTGTGTCGGACAGAACGAAATTCTAAAACCAATCTATGTGGCAAGTTTTCAGGACGACTAGTGACGTTATTGATTTTTCATAAAATACATTTTAATTTATTTGTATTGCAAGGCCTATATATTTATTAACACATTTCAAGAGTTGCCCTAGATAAAACACATACATAATATTGTAGCCATCACATTTTGTTTCTTATCCATATTAAAAAAATATTATTTACTAAGCAAACTTTAATTCTTTTGTTTGAAACCGAAAAAAATCACTGATTTATATTTTAGTTTCACATTATAATGATAATCACAGTACCACATATCACTCAATAAGGATTATCTGTTGACCCATGACAAAATGTCATCATATTTAAATAAACTATTCACAACAGTAACGTTAAAAGACTAATTAAAATATTTTATCTACTAATCCCCAAGATTGTGCTTTATTATTATGTCTAAGAGTATGCAGACAACTATTTGTTCTGTTTTCAACAGAAAGTATTGAGCAAG
Organism: Stictocephala bisonia; assembly: GCA_035578905.1. Taxonomy (NCBI): domain Eukaryota; kingdom Metazoa; phylum Arthropoda; class Insecta; order Hemiptera; family Membracidae; genus Stictocephala; species Stictocephala bisonia. The sequence continues at coordinate 1,811,480 of JAQJVL010000104.1, read as the reverse complement.
CTCATACTTATGTTCGTTATTGTAGTGTAAGCAGAGAGGGGTGAAAATACATACGGCCAAAACAGAACTCGGAGGCTCTATTCGTCATCCTCCAACAAGCCAAGGATGAGTTAAACGTTGGGGCAAGCCGTTGATGTTCTAAAATTTAATCTGTTAGTATTGTAGGAAAGGCATAAGTGACAAATCTAGAGCTATTACGGTGGACGCTGAGGACTCATGTTGGCGCGTATAGAAGCGGTGAGGAGGTTGGGGAACCTTTTTGGGGATTAAGGTTGGTGTGCAATATCGGTGCACCGGAAATACCGTTCGTTGGCTCAGTGGGGATTCGAACCTTGGACATTTGCCCTCCGCAGTCCGAAGCCTTAGCCACTGAGCCACCACGCCGGCTATTCTATATTGTCTTGGTATATTGATTCAAATTGTCGTGTAATGTTGTTGATGAATTTTATATTTTGCTTTATCTTAGGAGGGTTCCAATCATTTATTCAGTAATTGTTATAGTTGATATCAATCCGCACATTTGTTCAATTCTTGCTTTTTACACTGACTGGTGGATGGTTGCTTTTTACACTGGCTGGTGGATGGTTGTTTTAACACTGGCTGGTGGATGGTTGCTATTTACACTGGCTGGTGGATGCTTGTTTTTAACACTGGCTGGTGGATGGTTGTTTTTAACACTGGCTGGTGGATGGTTGCTTTTTACACTGGCTGGTGGATGGTTGCTTTTTACACTGGCTGGTAGATGGTAGTTTTTTACACTGGCTGGTGGATGGTAGTTTTTTTTACACTTGCAGGTGAATGGTTGCTTTTGATAATTGCTGGTGGATGGTTGCTTTTTACACTGGCTGGTGGATGGTTGCTTTTTATATATGTTTTTTTTGGGCCTAATTAAATTGATATATTTTTGTGAAAATATCTGTCTAAAGCAAAGTTATCAAGTATTAAACGCCACTTTGTTTCTTTGAAATGCATAGGCTTTGTTCAACTGACCTAATGACATTTCACCTAAATACCACCTTCGGTCTGTGACCTTTGGGTGAATAGTAAACCTTTCCTCAGCTGCTGACGTAAGCTAGGTCGTACAGTACTATCCCACTAACTGTACATATCACATGGTGACCATGTATATGAGCTTACGAATAAAATGTAAGATTGAATTGAATACAAATCTCTTCAGAAGAATATAAACTAGCCGTTCTACTATTACACTTATTTTAATACGAGTATAGATAATTAAAAAAGGATCTATAATTTTTTCAAGTTGCTCAACAGTAGGGTCCATTCATATGTTTAGATAATCAGGCGTTTAATAAAGGTAAAGATTTCAAATAGCACACATAAATGAATTTACTTGGTTGATACAGGGTCGGTTTAAGGGGTAACCGGTTGATACCGAGTCTAAACTCTGAGTATTAAATTAGGGGATTAGAGTTTGAGCGTTGATTCACTATGCCAATTTTATATTGTAGAAGTAAGGTTATATCGCAAAGTGGAACCCCGTAAGCATATGCATACTCCACTACTCGGTTAATGTTATTCCCAAACTGACACGACACTTTACAGATAGCTCTGCTTTTCCACTACTGGCTGAAAAAGGCGGCTGATATTAGTTTCTTCGTGCACCGTGGAGTAACGCAGCGCTAGTGATGTTCCTATTTTAAATAACGCTCGATAATGCGTTGTCTGCTGCTGTTTAGCAACGTTCAATTGCTTGTGTCAATTTGTAGCAAATACAATTCAATCATAAATTGAAGTTGTCTACTATAATCTATAAAACCCTCCACAAAAAGAGACTCAGTCAATCACTATGCAGTACTTAATGGGCAACAGTAGTTTGCCAACAGGAATTATTGTAAATTCAAACATGGTTGCCAGTGGCCTTGACCGGAGGGTTTCGACGTTATCTCAAAATAACGGAGTCAAGAAACATCTAGCGTGGCTGTCCGTCTGTCTTGGATGGGTGACCGTCTGAGCGATCCCGTCCTTGCACGCAGCCCGCCTGCCGGCACTGGTGGTGTTTCGGAAGTCACCCTTAAGCCGTTGGTTCCCAGGTTGTGATAGAGAGGTCTTCTTAGCCCTAACTTCGTCTGGTAAAATAAGACGACCTTTAACTGTTTTATGTTTGACCCACTTAATGCTTACAAAGTAACAAATATTTAAGTTACACATATTTTATATAAGATTAGTTAGTTTAAAACATTTCTTGTATTCGCCATCTGAAGTTTTATAAATGGTTTATTGATAAAAAAACCTCCCCCCAACATTCTTAGTGAGTGAATTATTAGGCCTGATGGTTTGAAATTTTTACGGTTTGTGCATTTTTACTTAACTTGCTTTGAATAATAATTGAGCCAAGAAATTAACACAATCGTGATATGATATTATGTAAACATAACAATCCTGGTACATTATATTTACAGTTCAGTGCTTGTAAATATAAGGAGCCTATTTATAGGCCTACATTATTTATTTATTAGTTAATGGACATTGAAAATTACGTTTTTACTACAGGGTTTTCAGATCACCCGTGCAGTATCTATTGCAGCCAAAGGAACTGAGCTGCGTAATTCGTTTCAACTGAAACCCCATATTTATTACGCCTAAACAATTAGGTAAAAATACTAGTATTCGTAACCCGGAAAATCCCCAAAAGTGTATTGGGTGGGGGTATAGGGTGTAGTTTATTTTCAAATATCAGCATAGGCCGTGTTAAACCTAATTTGTAAGGTCTTTAAAGCCTTATTATTTTGATGTACACATTTTAAAATTATTCATGTACGAGATATGTTTTTACACAGTGTATTTTAAAATGTAAAAATTTTGATTTTTAAAGTTGATGCTACTGGAACTCTTCTGTACATCACAGGGATATAAATTTGTATCCAGTACTTACTACTTATGACACGTCCTTTCAATTAACAATAAGATTGGGCATTTATCTCCCCGTGTTCAAAATTTCACAAATCCTTAAATAAAAAAATAAATAAAAATATGATATGATAGCTCTTGAAAAATCGAACCAAGTGCTCTTGAAACATCAAATTAAGAAGAGTACAAAAAATTTGAATTAGCTCATCAAATTACAGGTCTAAAAAATCAACCTTTTTTATTTTAAATGTTGCTTCATCTCTGTTGGTTTTTAAATTGTGACGAAACCCATTTTTACTTTGAAAAAAATGGGGTTAGGTAAACAATTTTTACCACCAAACTATGTTAAGCTGCATATCAAGTTACAGATCTTTAAAAATATTTTTTTCATGTTTTGCAATTAATTATTTATTACGGTTTTAAAATGGCAGATGAAGTATATTTTTTAGTTTTCTATCCGTATTTTAGTTGTTTCTTGTTTTCAGTTTTTTTCCGAAATTTTACCTCTAATTTCGAGTAAATAAATCGTTGAATTTCTTGTAAGCTGACTTGCGTTGTATTTATTGATCATTTACTTTTTCATATATGTAATTGAACTTTAAGGTATACAAATATTACATTCAATAAAAAAGTTCAGTTAATCCTGATATTTGAGTCTCAATCCTCATTCCTTAAGTATTTGTATCCAGAGAGGTCAAGGTATCCTGTATTTGTATCCTCCTACCTCAAAGGTTGTTTAGAGGGGGGAGAGGGGCGCCGCAATGTTGTTCGCTTGCACGAAAAACATGTCACAACCGGCCCTGGGTTGATAGCAGCAAAACATCTAGGTCTATGGAATAGGACAATCGTTTGCTCCTGATTAAAAGTAATAAAAACGTATTTTTATGGAAAAATAACAAAGCAATTTAATTTAACTATGCAATCCTATACGAAACAAAAATTAATATAATAATGATGAAAATCAATCTTTTTGGCTTTAATATGTAACTAATAATTTATTATATTTTCAATTTATATATATTTTAGTTCTTAAATGGACACGTTCATAGGTGAATTTGTATCGTCATAAACTACTGTATATACTTGAGTTTATAACAAAAACTACATAAAAAATTGTAGTTGTACTTGTACGCCAAACGCTATAAAAATTATTTATCATAGGTGGTACTCCTGCATAATTTGAGTGCCAACAACTTCACTTGTTACCCTCGTGTCAACGATCGTTGGCCTCGGTAATGCCGGTTGGTAGAAGGATCACTCGCTGCGCTCGTGAGCCCACAGCTCTCAGCCTTTGTCTGTGACTTAGTACGTAGTACATAGACATTAGTACGTCAAATGCACAATACCATTAAACCATTAAATGTAACAAAAAAAACTTAGTATTAATATCTTTACTAACCTTTTTTATTTAATATTGAACCATTGCCAATTTTAAATGATAAAAGGGTCCTTTGAAGGACTGTTTGTGCCCTTTAGGAATCCTATATAATACTATCTGCATTACCCAACAATTTCATGCCAATCAGGTTTATTTAGGTTTGGAGATCTCATATTGAGTAATTGGTATTTTGCTAATACGTGAAGAGAAAAGCTAGTTTATAGCATTATATTTTTCTTTCCATATAAATTATTATTGTTATTATTGTATATTTCTTATTATGAGCAACTTCATATAAATGATTTTAAATTACTCTGTCAACAGAATGCTCCCTCAACGGGACCAAGCAGTCCCGTGATTGCGTGCCTCGCGAATCGAGTCGCCTATCCCGATCCAATAACGACAGTGGTGACCTCTAGGGTGGAGCCGCCTCCTTGACCCATTTCACCTGCCTCACTAACCCCCGCGGCGCCACGAAGGATCGATCACGGCACGATCGCCGATAAAATAGAATTGGGTTACCTCAAAGTGTCATTGATTGTTTGGACTCCTAATTATTTTCCTAACATCTGCGTCACTAGCTCCTTCACATAGTGCGGCTCGCTAGAAGTGAGACAAGAAAATATGTAAATACACTTTAGAGGTATACCAATCCATAAACATTCATAACATCCATTCATCCATTGACAAGTTCCAATGGGAGCTTGGTGTGACATGTCAATTGAATATGTGTTAATGAATTCAAAATAGAAAGTGAGTGTATAACTCAACTGCTGTAGTTTGTTCTTGAATATATTACTGGTCATTTTTTTGTTGTTGTTTTTTTATCTGTTTTGGAAACGAAGTCATAGTATTTTGTGCGTGATCGTTTAGCTTGCAGTTTTGCCATGATAATTGGGTGAGAGAACGCTCACTATTGTTCCTGTCTGGTGGGTGGAAGACCAAGAACCGTCACATTTGAACGTGTTTGGTAGGTTGGAGGCCCATAACAATAGGATATTTCTGGCCTCATGAATTAAGGAATAATGTTTGTTAATCTTTTTATGTTGTACCATATCTAAAAAATATGTACAACAAAATTAAACTAAGTGAACCTCAAATATGTTTACTCTTACAAAAGCATAAATTAACGTTTCTGTACGTATATACTGTCGAAGGTATATGTACAGAAATGACGTGCACCCGAGTTTGAAGGCTGTTTTCTACGGAACTAAGAGGCCCACGAAACATCTAATTACACCACTGTTTACCTCGATTGATTGTATCTTATTAAATAGACATTTTAAAATTTTAACAAGTTTTAAAATTTTTAATCCTAGTCGGAACAAATAAGTACCAGAATTTTAAGTAGTTTTTACTGTACATCAAATTTACACCGTTATTACTAAAGAGCCCATTAATTTATGGCATTTATGTTGGTTGATGAAAATGTCTTCTGTAAGTTTTGAAAATTTTAGAATTTTAACTTTTAGAGAAAAAAAGTTCTTATCAATTTTCTGAAAACATTGTTTCCTTGGCTTCCAGAGGTCGTAAAACTAATTACTTGGTTTTGTTGTAATATTTATGACATGTATAGTTACGATGCATTACTTTCATATATGTAAATTATATGCTGTATTTTTATATTGAATTCTATATGAAAATCACTGCGTTTACTTACACATATTATGAAAGTAATGTATTTTACTTTTTCTTCCTTATAAAATTCCTTAATATATATGTCATAAGGATTACAAGAAGACCAAGTAATTAATTTTACGACCTTTAGAAGCCAAGGAAACAATGTTTCAGGAAATTGATAAGAACTTTTTTCTGTAAAAGTTAAAATTCTAAAATTTATGAAACTTATAGAAAAAATTCTTATCAACCCGATATTAAAATATAAATTTGATAAGGTTAACGGGTTCTTGAGTGACAACGGTGTAAATTGACGTACAGTAAAAACTAGTAGAAACTCTGGTACTTATTTTGTTCTAACTACGATAAAAACTATTAAAACTTGTAATAAAATTAAAATAGTTTTTTAATTAGCATAATACGTGTTGGTACATATACAGTACAAGTAAACGTCACACAACACAAATTTATTACAATATAGGCACACAATGCACAAATATATTACAATACAAGTACAAAATGCACAAATATTATGGTGATCGATTTTGGTGAACCACGCTCACCTTCCTCAGACCAGAGGGATTCACAAAAGAAGTGCATTTTGTACTTGTATTGTAATATATTTGTGCATTTTGTGCTTATATTGTAATAAATTTGTGTTGTGTGACGTTTACTTGTACTGTAAAACTAAAAATTGCATATGTTATAACGTATTATTAAATGGGGAAAACAAAGGTGTAATTCGATTTTCGTAGGCCTCTTAGTTCCGTAGAAAACAGCCTTCAAACTCGGGTGCCGACAGTAGTACAAGTAACAATATTTACAATAGTAGATGAGGAACGTAGTGTAGGCTTACTTGCTTCTACTAACTACCGCGTCTTGAGTTTCCCTCCCTATCCACAGAGATGTTCTAAGTGCCCAACTTTACTATCAAAGTTTCCTGTCGATTAAATGACGCGCCAAGTTGTCTGAACAATTCGACATTTGCATGTGACATGTTTAGAAAGATCAATCGTCGCTATTGATATTACAAAATTTCATTATAACCGTTTAAGAAACTAATTTTGTTGTTAAAATGCAAACATATTACATTTTTTAAGTTTTTAATCACATTTGTACTACGAGGTTAGTAAATAGAATTATACCTTATGTAATGTCCGGGGAAGAAGATTGAAAGAGTCTGATTTAGATAAAATTCTCTTTATTAAAATATTAATATATTCACAAAATAATAACGTTGAGTGAGTTCTAATGAAAAGAAATTGAATTCAGAATTTACATAGAACTAGTAGAAATAGTAATGATTTCGAATTAATGAAATAGAAATTGAATGGAAATAGTAAATTTATAGTTAAGAAGTAGTAGAAATAGTAAAAGGATTTGGAACGTGACTTCCACAGGGTGTGGATGGTCACCGAGTAGTTAACGCTCTTCAATTCTGCTACGAACTGACTGACTAACTCTTTCAGCTCTTGTTTATTACAACTCACTCATTACAATCTTGAGTAAATAGTTCATAGTTCTAGATCTAATGGAAGAGTTGAGTACGTGACGGGTCGAGGGTATGTTTGTGTGGAACAAACAAATGACTCGAGCGTTGAATACACAACTAAGTCTTACATCCAAGTTACAATAAAATAAAGTATTATGAATTATAATGAATATTATTATTTACACTTAACGTCAAATTCTCTTAAGCTCGGTTCCAGTTAAATTCAAATAATGTTCGAAAAGAATCATTGAAACAATAACTAATAACAGTTTCTAAGGAAAAATCAGAGTTAGTTTATAATAAAGACCAATATAAAACATTCACGGCTTTATTTAGACAACTTACTTGTTTTAACATAAAATAAAAGGGAATGAAAAAATTGTGTGGCCATAGCATTCTGGAGAAGAGTCGTGAAACGCAAATGTTGATTAGGCTTAATGAGATATTGAGACAATAATGCTATGTTATTTTTTGTCCAATAAATGTTGGAGGGTTGGAGGTAGACTTTTATTGTTTACAGACTCCCTCCATTCATCATCCAAAAATGTACATTTTGAGACGTTTGTTTCAGGCATGCGCCCCTCGGTACGTGTACTACTCTACACACCTCAGTCGGCGAGACCCCGTGGGCACCTGCTACGTCGCCAAGAACCAGATGTCGGACTTCTCCGAGTTTTCGCCCTGTAGAACTCGTAAGTAGTCTACAGTTATGTTAGTATATCTAAGAATTTGTATAACTTCACTGTGGAGTGAAACTGGTTCCTCAAGGCAGGTTATATAGTATGCGTTAAGAAACCCATCACACTAAGGTGAACATGTGAAGGGGTAATATCTTTGACACATGTATTAACACTATCTCAAACATTTTCCGAAGAAGTACGACACCTGCTGACCTTGAGAACGGTTGCTGCTTCTGTCACAGCTACTGCTCCACTTCCTGCTCGGCCACACTGCTGGTGCTCCCCGTCTCGTCACGTCATCCAATTACCTCTGCCATTTTGTGACAACCAAGTTATAAATGGGTGAGTCGCTGATAAATGAGCGCCCGCTAATGGGTGAGCCACGAGACCGTTTGTCTCTCCATTACAGATAATGTAGAAGCCTACAACACCGTGATTGGATGTTTAGATTGATTTTACCCGGTGGATGATTTCACTGATTTTTTTAACACTATAAAATGTTTGCTAAACATTTAGAGAAAATTCTTTTTGTTGATGAGATTAAAAACTTGCTCTGATATTCAGGAGAAGGGCAAAAGCACTGTGTGGAAGGACTATTCACTACAGTCACTCTCGTAGCAACACGTTATTTTTCATAGGAGCTCTCAAATTATTGACACGTGGTTGCTGCAACCTACATTACTAGACATAAATTATGGTGGTTTACCTAGAATTGGTATTAATTTATTACTGCAACTAAATTTATAAGGTTTACAAATAAAGGTTATACAATTCGTAGTAGGGAGTTTAAAATAGTAGCATTATAATAACTTTTTTTGTTATAATAATCTTTTATGGCTTTTTCTTATTTATAGTTGTGTCCACTGACTGATAGTTAGCTACTGCCTTGCTACTATGATTTTGAGTGCTACCTTGTTATTTTGTGCTGTATCCAATAAGTTATGTCTTGTCATTTTGTACTGTGTCCACTGAGTGTTGGATTGCCATTTTGTACTGTGTCCATTGAGTTCTACCTTGTCATTTTGTACTGTGTCCACTGAGTTCTACCTTGTCATTTTGTACTGGGTCCACTGAGTGATGCATTATCATATTGTACTGTATCCAGTGAGTGCTACCTTGTCATTTTGTACTGGGTCCACTGAGTGTTGCATTATCATATTGTACTGTATCCAGTGAGTGCTACCTTGTCATTTTGTACTGGGTCCACTGAGTGATGCATTATCATATTGTACTGTGTCCAGTGAGTGTTACCTTGTCATTTTGCACTGTGTCCACTGAGTGCTACATTGTCATTTTGTACTGTGTCCACTGAGTGTTGTCTTGCCATTTTATGTGTGCCCACTGAATCCTCGATTGTCCTTTTGTATTGTGTCCACTGAGTGTTCCATTATCATTATTTAGTGCTTTATCTACTGAGTGAGTATACTGCTTAGTGCTGTATTAGAAAGAGCCGATTAAACTCGTATTTGTGCTATTATGGGCCTATGTATTATAGTTCGTTAAAAATTGTGTAGGAAAGCCATTGGTCTGTAAAGTGACAGGAGTTGAAAGGTCTGTAAACTCAGGGGGAGAAAACAGAATTACTTTCTACCTCAATTACTTCCTCCACAGTTTAACAAAAGTGCTAGAAATAAAAATATTTGCGAAACTCGTCAAGTCCGTCTCGGTCTGGTAGTGCACCAATTTCCGGTATAAGTAACATCCGGGTGCCATATAAACTAATATGCCATTGTCCAGTCGTGTTTATGGCCCGTTGGAAGCGTTATTGGTCACAGTCACTACTCCTCGATCTCAGGTCAGTCGAGATAACGGAGTTTAGAGAGAGAGAGAGAGAGAATCGATTACAATGTGTCACTTATGGATATTTCTCCTCTTAGTCTTACAGAGGAGATGCGATTGTTTGTTCATGTTATTGTTTCAAACAACCAACTGAACAAACAGTATCGCTGTATAATGTGTAGGAAAAATCTCACTTAGTTCAATAAAGATTAAAACGTAGCCTATATTTGAGTCATTTCAAAACATGATCTACTTTGTCAAAAGCAACAAGCAACTAAAACATAATTTGTAAATATTAAATAAAATGAAAGTATATAATAAACATTACCGTACTTTAAGAAAGGTAACCAAATGGGAAATTCCTGGTTAGTTATTCACTAAATAATGTTTAGTTTCGTTTGTGAGATATATCTCATATACGAGATCCAAGATCATTTCGTTTTAAAACTTCTAAAAATTGACATCTGTTAATTAAAGAGTATTTAAGATCTATTTTTATTATTATTTAAACAAACAATGTTTGGTAATGGTAGATTTTTTTAGTTGGCTATTTTTTTAAATGTCCTATATGTTCGATATTGTGCAGTTTCTTTTAGTTTGGCCAATATATTTGTTTTCACAGTCATTGCATTTAATTTCATTTATTCCTGATTTATGTTATTTTTTAATTTTTATGTTTATTATTTGGAAGGATATGTTTAAATTTATTATTTGTAATGGAAAGATATATTTTTGTATTATTATCTTTTAAAAATGTTTCTTGATTCATTTATATTTAGAATTATAATGCATAATCTTCCAAGATTTCATTTTTTCTTCTATGCGTGATAAAGTGCTTCTATTAGACCTTTGAATTTGTTTTTTTTTCATGATCATCTTATCAGTAATATTTTTTTTATATCTATTAAATAGACAAATATATTTTAAAGTTAAAAGTCAGTGTTACTTCTGACTACTGAAATTCTTTTGAGATAGGAGTGTTAAATAGTCTATGGAAAATTGTTCTTTTTTGTTCTAGTGGAAAGGAATCGTTTGGAATGTATCTGTAGTGTTGGGAAAGTTTTCTCTAGCTAACCAATTCTCTACAAAACATTGTTTCTCTACAACAGTTTCTTGACATTAAAATGTAGAAAATGGTAAAGAATTGTGTGATTTAGTATCGCGAGAAAATGAATTTATTTATTTACCATGTTTCATAACAGGTTAAAAACCCACTTAATTTTCATCTAAAACACTAATACTTTCACAAAACGAACATGAAATAAAAATGACTTAATGGTTGGATGTAATGACCTTATATCACGAATAAAATAATCAAGTTTTTGGTTTTTATTATATACTGTGAAAACGTATTGTCATCTATATCATGTAACCAGATCTAGATACATAATTCGAATTGGTTTTAGCTTTAGTTTCAGAATATGTCCATGTTAAATAGATAACAGTTTTTGCAGTATTTAATAAAAAACCAAAATCTCAATTATTTTATTCCTAATGTAAATTCATTATATCCGACCAATAAAATTTATTCATGAAACTGAATCAAACATTTCTTAACCATTTGTTAGACATTTGAGTTACAAGAAAGACCTTAAAAAATATGGAATTTTATATCTACAGAAAACCTTCTCATAGCTATAAAACATAAACGATTCCAACATATAAACATTCCAAACGACTTCCCTTTCATCAGCCAGAAAAAAGAGCAAAATTTTACTCATTAATACATAGAATATTTAACATTCCTCCCTCTCAAGAAATGTTCAATAAAGAAGTCAGAAAGTATAAAATATTGCACTATTCAATGGATATAAAGATAATATTAGCGATAAAAAATGATCACGAAAAAAGAGACAAATCTAATAGAATCGTTTTATCAAACATAGAAGAAAAAAGGAAACTCTTAGAAAAGTAAGAGCATTAAAATAGGCCTACTATATCAATATTAATAAAGAAGACCTTTTTAAAACATAATAGTAAAAAGTATATTTCTATTAAAAAGTAAATTGAAGCATATTGCTATAAATACTAAACATCAAATTAAATATAAAGATAACGCTGAAAGATACGAAAATAAATGCAATAGCTGTGACAAAAAATATACTGGCCAAACTGAACGAAATTTACAAACTATATTAAACGGACACATAACATTTTTTTAAATAACCACGAGAAAACCGACCATAACCAAACATTCTTTGAACTTAACTTTTTTTTATGTAAGCTGATTGCGTTTTTATTTCTTCAAATTATAAAATATCAAATAAGTAAGTTTCCTCATCATAATACTGCTAATTACCCCCTCCCCCTCCCCCTACCCATGTTTTACCGCATCACAGTAGTTAAGTGTATTCTTCAAACGACGTTTTAAGTTAACATCTTGATTAGTATTATTTCACCTGATACTTGTAGACTTCCAAGGATCTTGGCAACTCGTTCTGTTGTGAACGATTGCGATATATTCTCTTCTATGGTCGTAAGAACGAGACAACTTATTTTGTTACGAACTACTGTACTTGCAGACTTCCAAGGATCTTGGCAACTCGTTCTGTTGTGAACGATTGCGATATATTCTCTTCTATGGTCGTAAGAACGAGACAACTTATTTTGTTACGAACTACTGTACTTGCAGACTTCCAAGGATCTTGGCAACTCGTTCTGTTGTGAACGATTGCGATATATTCTCTTCTATGGTCGTAAGAACGAGACAACTTATTTTGTTACGAACTACTGTACTTGCAGACTTCCAAGGATCTTGGCAACTCGTTCTGTTGTGAACGATTGCGATATATTCTCTTCTATGGTCGTAAGAACGAGACAACTTATTTTGTTACGAACTACTGTACTTGCAGACTTCCAAGGATCTTGGCAACTCGTTCTGTTGTGAACGATTGCGATATATTCTCTTCTATGGTCGTAAGAACGAGACAACTTATTTTGTTACGATCTACTGTACTTGCAGCCTTCCAAGGATCTTGGCAACTCGTTCTGTTGTCAACGATTGCGATATATTCTCTTCTATGATCGTAAGAACGAGACAACTTATTTTGTTACGAACTACTGTACTTGCAGACTTCCAAGGATCTTGGCAACTCGTTCTGTTGTGAACGATTGCGATATATTCTCTTCTATGGTCGTAAGAACGAGACAACCTATTTTGTTACGAACTACTGTACTTGTAGACTTCCAAGGATCTTGGTAACTCGTTCTGTTGTGAACGATTGCGATATATTCTCTTCTATGGTCGTAAGAACGAGACAACTTATTTTGTTACGAACTACTGTACTTGCAGACTTCCAAGGATCTTGGCAACTCGTTCTGTTGTCAACGATTGCGATATATTCTCTTCTATGGTCGTAAGAACGAGACAACTTATTTTGTTACGAACTACTGTACTTGTAGACTTCCAAGGATCTTGGTAACTCGTTCTGTTGTGAACGATTGCGATATATTCTCTTCTATGGTCGTAAGAACGAGACAACTTATTTTGTTACGAACTACTGTACTTGTAGACTTCCAAGGATCTTGGTAACTCGTTCTGTTGTGAACGATTGCGATATATTCTCTTCTATGGTCGTAAGAACGAGACAACTTATTTTGTTACGAACTACTGTACTTGCAGACTTCCAAGGATCTTGGCAACTCGTTCTGTTGTCAACGATTGCGATAATTCTCTTCTATGGTCGTAAGAACGAGACAACTTATTTTGTTACGAACTACTGTACTTGTAGACTTCCAAGGATCTTGGCAACTCGTTCTGTTGTCAACGATTGCGATATATTCTCTTCTATGGTCGTAAGAACGAGACAACTTATTTTGTTACGAACTACTGTACTTGCAGACTTCCAAGGATCTTGGCAGCTCGTTCTGTTGTCAACGATTGCGATATATTCTCTTCTATGGTCGTAAGAACGAGACAACTTATTTTGTTACGAACTACTGTACTTGCAGACTTCCAGGGATCTTGGAAGCTTGGCAACTCGTTCTGTTGTCAACGATTGCGATGTATTCTCTTCTATGGTCGTAAGAACGAGACAACTTATTTTGTTACGAACTACTGTACTTGCAGACTTCCAGGGATCTTGGAAACTTGGCAACTCGTTCTGTTGTCAACGATTGCGATGTATTCTCTTCTATGGTCGTAGGACCGAGACAACTTATTTTGTTACGAACTACTGTACTTGCAGACTTCCAGGGATCTTGGAAGCTTGGCAACTCGTTCTGTTGTCAACGATTGCGATGTATTCTCTTCTATGGTCGTAAGAACGAGACAACTTATTTTGTTACGATCTACTGTACTTGCAGACTTCCAGGGATCTTGGAAGCTTGGCAACTCGTTCTGTTGTCAACGATTGCGATGTATTCTCTTCTATGGTCGTAAGAACGAGACAACTTATTTTGTTACGATCTACTGTACTTGCAGACTTCCAGGGATCTTGGAAGCTTGGCAACTCGTTCTGTTGTCAACGATTGCGATGTATTCTCTTCTATGGTCGTAGGAACGAGACAACTTATTTTGTTACGATCTACTGTACTTGCAGACTTCCAGGGATCTTGGAAGCTTGGCAACTCGTTCTGTTGTCAACGATTGCGATGTATTCTCTTCTATGGTCGTAAGAACGAGACAACTTATTTTGTTACGATCTACTGTACTTGCAGACTTCCAGGGATCTTGGAAGCTTGGCAACTCGTTCTGTTGTCAACGATTGCGATGTATTCTCTTCTATGGTCGTAGGAACGAAACAACTTATTTTGTTACGAACTACTGTACTTGCAGACTTCGAGGGATCTTGGCAACTCGTTCTGTTGTCAACGATTGCGATATATTCTCTTCTATGGTCGTAGGAACGAAACAACTTATTTTGTTACGAACTACTGTACTTGCAGACTTCCAGGGATCTTGGCAACTCGTTCTGTTATCAACGATTGCGATATATTCTCTTCTATGGTCGTAGGAACGAGACAACTTATTTTGTTACGAACTACTGTACTTGCAGACGTTCACATTTTTAGAGCTGTACTTACGTTGTTTGCTAGTTTGTTTGTTCATGAGCTTAGTGTGATTTTAACATTCATATAGGTGTCCTAAATAGCAATTTTTATTATTGAATAGTGAAATGTTTAAATTTCAAGAGATGATCGTAGAAGCGAAACATCTGGTTTTGTTGGATCCAAAAAGTTCAAAATTCGGAATTTTAAAAATATTCAGTCAATCATTCATTCTGATTCTAGTATATCGCTAGATTTTGATTCTGTCTGTTGGAGTGGCTGCGAATAGAAACATTGATATACAATCGTAACGTTCCGATTGTGACCTGTAGGAATGAATACAAGTGTCTATTCTCTATTGAGAGTTGGGTTTATTGCCTTCAAGAAACGCTCGTCACTGTCGATCCAGTACAAGTCAATCGGTAAAATTTAACAAAGACTCGCAAGAAAAGAGACGATCACCTAATTTATTTTCAAATAGTCTAAGGACTACAACCTGGGATTGGTTTGAAACTGCTTCGGGCCAAGTAGAACATTGTATTTTGTTTGCAAATAAAAAGTAATCACTAACAACTCATTTCATATAACTATTCACTGGTAAACTGTTTTGTCAACACCCTATTCCTAACAAAGTTATAATTCCAGTTCCTCAAAGGACTTCTGCCTGGCTCTCTCTCAGAACAATCGGAAGATTCGTCTCGCACCAGACGTGACAAGGTGGGCCCAGCGCACATCTGGTCAGAGGGCAGAAGGGAAGCCCTAGGGGGTGCGGTGGCTATAAATAGATTTAGACACCCATGTACCGTAACGGGGTGTGAACAGAATGGAACCCAAGTACTTCGCTGAGTTTCCACTCACGCTTTGGGCCCAACAGACAATAAAAAACGTTCCAGGGGTCGTTCACGGATACTGGATAGTTGACCTTCACCCAAGTTGTTTTTTAATTTATGATCAAAAAGATTCTACCCTTCTCAGTAATCACTGTGGATTCCTAACAAATATACTCCGTATGTATATAAGTTACACCCCGGTTTACTGTACGTAGACTTTTACAGTTTGTTGTACAATGGTCGTTGATTTCACATATTTGCCATCGATGGAGAGGAGAAGCAACCGTCAAATATGCTCGTACAGCTGTTACACCCCGGTTTACTGTACGTAGACTTTTACAGTTTGTTGTACAATGATCGTTGATTTCACATATTTGCCATCGATGGAGAGGAGAAGCAACCGTCAAATATGCTCGTACACGTGTTGGTTTGTTGTACCCCGGTTTACTGTACGTAGACTTTTAAAGTTTGCTGTACAATGGTCGTTGATTTCACATATTTGCCATCGATGGAGAGGAGAAGCAACCGTCAAATATGCTCGTACAGCTGTTACACCCCGGTTTACTGTACGTAGACTTTTACAGTTTGTTGTACAATGGTCGTTGATTTCACATATTTTTGCCATCGATGGAGAGGAGAAGCAACCGTCAAACCGTCTGACAGTGTTTGACACTACACGCTTACTAACTAATTTAAACATAAATAATCTATATATATAAATATATATATATATATATATATATATATATATATATATATATATATATATATATATATAATCTAATGGCTGTAAATGCCAAATAATTAATATCAAGCTAGTAGTTTACATTCTGGTTTGAGCAATATTTTACAATGAGTTTACTTATGCAAGACATTAGCTTACTGCAGTTTCCAAGTTCGTGGTTACAGAATTGTTTGTTGGGGAAAGACATTAGTCCCCAATTTTGTTTTCACGTGTCATACACAGTTGCACTTTTTGGCAGACAGTTTAATCTCGATTAAGTTTGAAGGCTTACTATCATAAATTATCACCAACCTTAACACATGAAAATTGTCATAATATTTTTTATACCAAATGATCTATTAAGTAAAAAGTATATTTGTACTTTTATTTTATACATTTTTTTGTTCATAATTATTAAATTTTCCAAATTAAATTCAATAGATATTCGAACATCTATTAGGAAAAATCAGGAACAATTAATTACTTCTTCAGTAATTCGAGGGAGAGTATCACGTGCAATAGAAAGTACCAAACTTAATATGATCTGTCAAGCTGGGCTTTAAAAAAACAAGAATTAATGTTAGGCAATGATATTAGGATACCTGTCAACTTTACATTAAAGAAATTTATTCAGTTGTTATTTTAATATTTATCATGATATCAACATTATATGGGAAGTTAATTGCCATGTATGGTGAAAATATTACACTCGAATGGGGAAACGTCTTAGATCCCATAGGTGTAACAATAACAGACAAAGTTGAGGAAGACACTATTGCACAGTAGGCCCGGTTTCCAACAACCCCACCTACTTCTGTAACGTCTAATTCTTCTGTACCATCAATTAGACACGCTTCACCGAACTTCAATATCGATGGGTGAACATCTTGAATCGTATCCAAATATTTAGAAGTGAACGTCACACAACGCAAATTTATTACAAGGATAGGTACAAAATCAACAAATATAATGATGATCTACCACGTTTACTTTCCTCAGACCAGAGGGATTCACAAAAGAATAATATTTATACATTTTGTATTTGTAATAAAATGTGTGTTGTGTGACGTTTACTTGTACTGTCAATAAATAGCCTAGTCTTATGATGGATAAATAGAGTAACAATTTTACAGTATTTTATTTATTTATTTTATTTTAATTTATTGACCGACTGTTAAGGAACTAGCATAGATATACCCCTAAAGTTGTCATAATCTTGTAAAAAACAACAAATTAAAAAAGAATACGCAAATTTCAATGGCCACACAATGATTGGATTGATCAGATTAGCATACATAACTGGATGTACCGAAAGATTGCGGACAGGTATGTTGACTGATGTCACACAGCTTGCCTCAACTTGGCCTGTCACAGCCTATAGCATCGAACTACTTACTAAAGATTAGTGTACATTATACCAGTAAAACCTTCCTATACTTTCGTTCATACTGGATGATTAGGCACAACTTTAAATTACACATGACCAGGACCTCGGAAGGCGGTTTCTAGTGCAGCAGTAAGCGGTCTGGGTCTACCCATTAGTCTAGAATGGCGAACGTGTGAAGGGAGTCCAATAAACAGCGAGGTGTTCCGCTAATTGTGCAGATATAGCGGCAGGTGTGTTGAGGCGATAGCGACTCACGCGAGTGACTCACAGCGGAGGTCTCACCGTCGCCAAGATAATACTCATTATGCAATTTGCTATGCTGATCAAGTAGTTTATAGAATCACTTAAATTAATCTAAGAATATATTTAACGTAAGGTAAAGAAGGTGGGTACTTCCTACTTGTGATAAAAAAAAAAACTCTTTGTAACACAGAACATGTTAACGCCAATGATGGTCCATTTACTTGTCAGACAGTTAAGTGATAAGTCATCAGATTTACTATGGCATGTAATGTTACAGGCATATTTTATGTTTTACTTATCATTAGAAAATACCTAGTATCACGAATGTTATCAACAGCTTTCTAGATTTCAATGAGTCGTTTAGCAGTTTTGTTCGTCCAATTTTACTTTTAAATTATCCGATTCAATTTTATTATGGTTTTGGGTATTTTCAAAACTGAATTTTCCAAGTTTTTCTAGTAATTTACTTTCAGGATTTAACCTGTTTCCTACGTCATACGTGGATTTAATCAAGCGTTATGTTATGTTTGTAGAATTTAAATATATAATCGTTAGTTATCGTTCTATTATTAATAGGCTTAACATATTTTATTGGTTTGAGGATTTTCTTGGAAATGACAAATGAACCTCCCAGTTGCAAAGTAATTTTTATAGTTGTTTTATTAGTTTTAATTCTAAAAAGTCGAATCCGTGGTATCCTAGTCTCTCACTCCAGCCTCCTGGAGTGCTAAAATGTGAGTATTATCTTATTTAGTGTTTTTCCTAACTGAAAAAAGTTTACTGGGAAACTTTGTAGGCCTACTAATTATGTTACAGATGCTAAGGAATCTTTTTGACTTTGATTTATTTTAACCACCAAGCTGCCCCCCCCCCTTAGTCAGAAAACGTAGTTGCCCAAGTGCACCAGTGGAGGATTAGTTAACTCTAGGGTTAATTGTGTAACTATCAAGTTGATTTCTGGAAGGAATCAGGAGGAGTTGTGGTAGAGTTAGTTCTAATTTTCATCCACAACTTTGGTGGCAGAAGCTGACCCCTTTTCTGTAAAACAGACAAAGTAGATCCTTGATACAGGACAGTTTATTTTAGTATCCGGGTCATCCCACTATTCAGTACCCGCTACTTATGACCCGTCCAATACGGTGGCTAATTAGGTTTAAATTTGAGGAATCTTGAAGCCTGGAGATAGTGTTTAGTGTTTTAACATTTTACTTTAATTTATTATAAATATATTATTGTTTAAACACTGAAGATGATTGTGCAAAATTGTATATTGATTAAGGGTTCAGGTTTTATATCTAAACTTTCAATGGATGGTTTGCGATATAAAAGAGAACGCTCACGTTGGAAGAGATTTTGTGACTCTTTGGCGCGACAGTAAACGGCGGGCTGGCGTGGCCAAAGTAATTTCGGTCAGAGGCAAAGGTCAAGTGCAAAAACATTGCCGGTCGACTTTAATGGCCATGTTCATTTCGCGCCTTTTTGTTCTTCCGTTCCGAAAACTAAGATTCATTTCGTTTCACACAAATAAATGTTTACGATGAAATGGGATCCCCTGATTGATAGCCTTATTAAGTAGTTTCTGCTGCCCACCATCAATGACTTCAGATAGAATCTATCTGTAATCATTGCCACCACCATCTGGCTGTTTGTTTTTATCTTGAGAAGACCCTTTTGTGTGAGAAATACGTTTGAAATATTAACTATGTTTTTATTTATCTAAATTTTGATTCATGTGGTCTGAATATAATTTGTAAATATTCACAAGACAGTACTACATTTTGCCTTTCCTCTAGTTGTTTCCTTTGGACATAACTATTGTTAAATCTTGTTTCTATATTGAGGTTGGAAGAAGCTCTATCTTAACAGTATCTTATTGTAAAAATTCTGATTGTTTCGGTATGTTCCATGTGACCTGCCGGAATGACAAAAATGTCCAAGTGTAGACCCGTCGCGATGGAGATGATAGATAAGCACCCTTGGCTGGCTTCCGGATGGGGGTGGTTGATATGCTGGACGTCTGTCTGGCTGTCTTGGGGATTTATTCATTTCTGTTTATATTCACTCCAATGCGCACAGATAAGTGAGGCTGTGCGGCTTTGGAAACCAGAGGCATTCGTTATTGGAAAGGGGTAAAAAATAGATTGTTGAGCCCTTTTCAACAAAAAATCCGGATTTGATCGATATATGTTTTTTGGGCCCTCTTGTTTCGATCCCATGCATGAAAGCTTCCGAAAGGAAAGATTTCAATACAGTGGTTAAACAATAACCACTAAGAACGTGAGTCTTAGTGGTTTTCTTCGGGTAGGCCTAAAGTCAAAGTCAAAGCTTTAGTTTCTACTATTAATTATATTATACTGTAAATTAAGAATCTCTTACCTTGAGCATTATATCAACATAAAATAGTGCCGTTAGAGACGACGAATGTAAGACGATGAACAAATATCAAAATAATTAACTAAGAATATTCACCATTTTTTTCTGACCCGAAAATGTAAGGGATACTTTGCAAGTATGACAAGTCCAACTTTCTTCTGTATACTACGACTCTCCTCCATTCCGTTCCAACTCAACTGTTCCTTAATCCATTCGAAATATCTCTTTAGTGGCGTTTATAAACAGGTTTGCTAAATCTGAAGAAGAATTTTGGCAAATGGCAGTCAAAGGGCAAGTAGTAGAAGTTGCTAAGGGTCAGGTGGAGAAGACCTCCGGGACTCGTAATCGGTGACATCGACATCAAGGTACAAAAAATCGACACATCGAGTGACATTCCAACACAATTCTCAACAGCCACAAACTTACTTCTTGCCAGCCACTTTAACATTCCGGATCTTCGATCTCAGAATTTACCTGTTTCTTTAAGAGGGAATTAAATTAGTAAATTGGTCAGTGTTTTACTAAAATTTACATAATACGAAAGGATTGTACACAGAGTGATTGAGTGGGATACTCTACTTCTCGGAATGTATGCAGGACCTAATATATTCATGGATAAACAATTTGTATGAAACAAAATCTTCACTGGTCCAGCTAGTGTGAAGTTACATAGTACACTAGCTGGTCCAGCTAGTGTGAAGTTACATAGTACACTAGCTGGTCCAGCTAGTGTGAAGTTACATAGTACATAGCTGGTCCAGCTAGTGTGAAGTTACATAGTACACTGGCTGGTCCAGCTAGTGTGAAGTTTACATAGTACATAGCTGGTCCAGCTAGTGTGAAGTTACATAGTACACTAGCTGGTCCAGCTAGTGTGAAGTTACATAGTACACTAGCTGGTCCAGCTAGTGTGAAGTTTACATAGTACATAGCTGGTCCAGCTAGTGTGAAGTTACATAGTACACTAGCTGGTCCAGCTAGTGTGAAGTTACATAGTGCACTAGCTGGTCCAGCTAGTGTGAAGTTACATAGTACACTAGCTGGTCCAGCTAGTGTGAAGTTACATAGTATACTAGCAGGTCCAGCTAGTGTGAAGTTACATAGTACATAGCTGGTCCAGCTAGTGTGAAGTTACATAGTACATAGCTGGTCCAGCTAGTGTGAAGTTACATAGTACATAGCTGGTCCAGCTAGTGTGAAGTTACGTAGTACACTAGCTGGTTCAGCTAGTGTGAAGTTACATAGTATACTAGCAGGTCCAGCTAGTGTGAAGTTACATAGTACATAGCTGGTCCAGCTAGTGTGAAGTTACATAGTATACTAGCAGGTCCAGCTAGTGTGAAGTTACGTAGTACACTAGCTGGTCCAGCTAGTGTGAAGTTACATAGTATACTAGCAGGTCCAGCTAGTGTGAAGTTACATAGTACATAGCTGGTCCAGCTAGTGTGAAGTTACATAGTACACTAGCTGGTCCAGCTAGTGTGAAGTTACATAGTACATAGCTGGTCCAGCTAGTGTGAAGTTACGTAGTACACTAGCTGGTTCAGCTAGTGTGAAGTTACATAGTACACTAGTTACTACTATTTCGCAGTTATAGAACAAATTCGCAGACTAAAACACTGTAAATCATTGTAAAGCAGAATAATGCTCCATGGCTTCAATGAGTTTATTTTCATTTAAACGTGACACAGTTGTAAGACTCCTCAAAGTTGTAATTTAAGAACGTTATCAATATATCTAATTACGACCTGTGTGGCACACCATGTCGTACAAGAACGCGATCATAAATAGCAAGGATCTAGTTCAGAACCTTGTGGGACATTGTATATGACACTCCTCTCCTACAGTTAATTTGTTCAACACAGTAGAAGTAGCAGCTCCTGTCGAGACAGAAGGGCAGAAGAAGGGGGCGGCTTCCCGACAGACGACAGAACAGAAACAAATTATGACTTCCTACCAACGATGACAATAAAATAGACGCCGTGAGCTAACATTAGTGCGGGGGGGATATTTTAAGATCGCAGGCGCATGCCGTGTATCCGCTCTCCTCTCCTGCCGGCACCTGGCTCACCTATATGAGACAGGGTCTATAAAGAGTAGTGTTGTAATGGATAACTATTTTTAATGAAATGCATAATTAATCCTGCAACTGTCATTATATCGTGTTCAAAGTTAAGTATGTCCTAGAAAGCTACTACATACCAACATATCTGCGTTTATTATTGAATTATATATCGAATTCAGATCCCGATCGTTTTAAAACAGGTCTAAAAAAACTCTCGAATGAGATCCCATCTGCAGAAAATTCCATGCACGAGGACGGTGGCCCGTAAGAGAATGTGGACATTATTCGCCATGTTTGGGGAGAAAGCAAAATGACACGGTGGTTTGGAGTGGACTGTAAATATCTTGGCTGAAAACAAGGAACCGGGGCCATAAAGAAACAGAGGTCGGGTCTACGGCGAGAGGTACAACACAGCTGACTCCCCTCAGCCACAACCGCTCTGCAGGATATACTGTAGAATAATCATAACTCGACTGCAGCATATCTATAGAAATATCGTCCGCAGCATGGTATGTGTATTTATAATTCCAGTTCATCGTCTGCAGATATATTACTAACAGTATGTTATATTTATATATTTACTGTAGAATAGACTGCTGAAATATCGTCTACAGTATGATATAGGCCTATTTACATTTTGACTGTAAAGTAGTCTGCTTAGATATCGTCTACACTTAGATATATTTATAACTGAACTGCAGCGTCTACATAGTCTAAAATATGTACATTTATGTTTAACTGCAGGTTGGTTTATAGAAAACGTGTGTGTCCACAAGTGCAGCTATGTAATTCTGCGGCAATTTGTTCAATTGCTTTGTGAAGTGTAGTCTGATTTGCAGCAAGCGATTGACTTAAATTAATAGTAACAATTGACCTAATGGATGATTCATGCATTTTACTACACTCTTGGATAAAAGAGATTACACCAAGTAATTGTTAATTTGGTCTATTTGTGGTAGTATGATACATTTATTTTGTTTTTGGATGTTGAGTAACAACTTAATAGAATTTATTTCCAATTTTTTAGTTCCAATTAAAATATGGAAAGCAAAATGTAGCTCATGAATTCATAAATATGACACTGTTAAGCCATAAAAATATTCTAAGCTATTTTGCAAATTATTAAAAAAAACTATTATTAAGTTAAGTATTGACTGAATTAGCTTTAACACAACCATTGATTAAATAAACCATAATAATACAATAGATAAACAATAGATAAACCATCAAATAGGAATATTTGTGCCTGTAAGTTTGTTAGTTAGTGAGGCCCGCAACCACAGCTGGTTTAAACTGCATTACATTTTCATGGGACTACACTAGCGCTCCACAACGGTCAACAAAAACAGCTGATATTTTGAGACTGAAAATTTAACATTGGATGGGAAATCTATTTTTGTATAACATCAATGACACAACTCATAAACAACTTCATTTTTATTCGTAATGTTTTTGAGGATTAAGAAATGTTTACATCTGGGCCCACGTTCAGGTAAACTCCTACTCGACCAGCGGTTCATGCTAACTTATGTATTCATTTACAATCTCTGAATGAAGAGGGCAGATATTGGTTCAAGCTGTGTATCGCTGCAATTTGTAAAAAGAAATAAAATTGGGTAAAAAACATACGAAAATGGAATTTTCTCAAAAACGGCTTTAAGGATTTTGACTTAATTTTCAAGAAAGATGTGAATTACAACTATAAACATTTTACTAAAAACCGCATGTTAGAGACTTGACTATTTTTTTATATATGGCAAAAAACATATTTGGAACTCAAACTGGTAATTTTCAAAGTTTTGATTTTGTTAGTGTTTAATATGTGGAAAAGTTTGTGCCAATTCTTTAGAACCATTTATTTATTTATTTTTTTTTTATATAATAAATGGACTCACATTTTCCCAATAACATGTTGAAATATTTCTATACACTCACATACGTATTTTTGTGTAGGAAATTGGGGCTACCACCGACAGGGCTCCTGCCAGGCCGGGCTGGGAGCTTCCATTTCTAAGGTAAGTATTTTTTAAATACAAAATAAAAATTATCATACATTAAATAATGTAGCCTATGATATTTAACAAACATAGTTATCAAATTAATATTTGTTACAGTAGGTTCATTTTGTATGACAATCTATTATTATTATTATTATTATTATTATTATTTTATCTTCACTTAATTAGTGATCGTGTCATGTGCTTTACATTAGGTAAGACGTTTGTTTGGTTTAGGTTCGACAGGTATCTGCGTGTATATTGTTGACTTTATGATCAGAACTGCTATAGGTTTTACGGACTGTACTTTATTTCTTATATAAGTATATTTAATACCCCCATAAGACATGTATCGGCAGTTAATTATCTTTTAAATAATGGAGTTATAAACGCAAATGATAATTGTATACATCCCTTAATTTAGTTTACAAATTATCGATTGATACTTTTATTTTTAATTGCATGCTTTGAATATGGGACCAATAAATAGTTATGTCAAATAATCTTGGTTTTACTGTTTGAAGAGTAACTGCAATAATGTTAAATCAGTAATAACTTAGTGGTGGGAACGTTTGTCGAGATATTACATACATACTAGAAACATTGAACATAACATTGAATATATTCTGTGAATGTGGATTATGAACGTTCCATTAGGTTAGATTGAATCTCCTACTACTAAGGTAACGTGTCAGCTTTTCGGATTTGGCAACTATCAGCTTACATTTCAGCGGTTTCTATTTGTGGAGTGAATTTAAATTGTAATATATTTTATAGAATTTTGATTTCCAAATCATGTATTTTCACCATACATGACCTGAAAAAAAATTATAAATAAATAAAATACCGTACAACATTACATAAATAAATAATAAAAATGATAACTAAAGTGTTGTTTTGACAGATACTCTGGTTTTCTGTAGAGATGAGTTTTAAACATTTGTCTTTGCGGAGTCGTGTTATGCTGGTATGGTAGGTTGACCCTAACCACAGCTTTGAATATATTTGTAAGAATATGTAATATTAACAATCAGGTAATATATTCTTCATTTTGTAATATAATTGCATTAACAAAGCTAGTTTAGGACTTTTTTAGTTTACGCATCGACTAAATTAAACTGACATTTCTATAAATACAATTATATTTAAGAAAAGTATTTTAGATGAGTACGTTCATAATGTAATTATTAAGAGTGTACATCCTTACCTAGTTGAGAGAAGACGGAATTAACTTAGTTACAATTGTAAAAGCAGACCTCTAACGTTTACAGGGTTCGTTTCTTCTGTTTATTACCGTAAAGTCATTAAAATGATTGTACGTTAACTAAAAGAAAACAAATAACTGTCCCATAAAACAGTTGTTGGGAAACCGGTTCTCTTTTCCATGTTTAACTGTCCGTTCTTCCAAAATTACAGCTTTTGGCACACTCCTCCCTGTAATTTTAAAGTAATGCCATTTGGATGCATTCTACTTCCGTTATTTAACCATCTTGTTCATTCATCTCTGAAAACTCGCAAAAGTACTTCAAATACAAAAGCAGTTTTCCGTTATTTACACTTATGAATATGTTCACTATTTTGTCGTTCACTTACGAAAAATATTTATTCAGACGGAAAATCCCTTGTTGAATTTAATAAAAATGAATTCATTGCATTAAATAAAAAGAAAATGTTCCAGTGGTAGAGTAGAAACTATTTAAACAAAAACCATATCAAGATTGATATACATTGAAATGCAATATCAATTGATCCTACCAGTTAGCACGAAGGCTCATTAAGTTACCGCTTGAAAAAAACCTTCAATGTGGTTTATAGGTTTATTATGTGGCATCTAGAACTAAACATTAAAGTTTAGCGACATATTTCAGGTTTATTGAGTAATTCATTGAACTAAACCTTCAAACCTCATGCAAACCCACAGTTTAGCAATAGGCTTAGGTTATAGTTTGGTTACGGCGTAAATTTACAATATAGTTGAGATTTATAAATTCATTTTTGAAGGAACTCACCCTTCTAGTTGACGAAGCTTAAATGTCACTTCATGTGACATTAATATACAAAACTCCTGCGTATACTCAACTCCATTGTTACGAAGAACTTATTCATACAATTGTGGAGAATGCGCAGACATTAAAAGCATGTCTATAAAAAGTACACTATCATACTTATTTACATTATTGTTATAATTGGGCCGGACAGTAAGTGACCTGCGTGTTATATTTATTGCATGTAGGGGTTCTAGCAGCAGAGGGTCGTTCCACACAGGCCCGTAGCTAGGCCCTTGGAGGCCCCGGGGCAGAAAGTCCATTCGGGGCCCCCCTTTGTTATATATTTCGCACTTTTTTTAATTAATAGATATAAGCATACAGTAATTGGATCTTTAGGCTTAGAATTTATGTGCATTTTTTTTATTATTATCCTATTATTATTATTATTACCTTTTTTTCTTATTAAATCTATAATACTTAATTGTTTGCATAAACTATGTTTACAAATTTCTACGGTAAGTCATAAACTGGTAATGATTTTATATGCAAATTTGTATGACTCCTGGCCCTGGTGCCATTAGTTTGGTTTTTAGAACCATTATTTTTTCAGCTTACCATTGTGATTGGTATTCTATTTATAGTGCTGAAAGGAAAATTAAAAACATAATTATTTTTTCAAATTTTATTCACAATAGATAATAAATATATAAAGACATAAGTGCTGATGTCTTAAAACTTTTTAGTCTCTTCTTAGGCCTACATCCAAGCAATATAGTTTAGTAGATAAACATACAAGTAATATCATTAATTATGTAATACCTTTGAATACACAATAAATTGTATATTTATTTATGGTGTTTATGGTAATACTGGTAATACCATTGATTATATATGATCAATGGTGGTAATACCCACTCATTCTCAAGTTTAAAATTGCCCAACTAGTTTGATAGTGAGAATGCAACTGAACTTACTAAAAAGACTTTCTTATTGACTTGACACTAGCAAAAACATCAATAATTCGGTCAAAATCTATTTTTCGGGCTCTGTCATTTTCAATAGACAAAAGAGCCAAATCAGTGAGACGTTGTTGGGACATGGAGCTTCGAAGGTAGTTTTTGATGAGTTTTAATTTTGAGAATGATCTCTCTGCTTTGGCTACTGTCACAGGGACTGTGAGGTACATAAAGCATGCTGTTAGTACATCCGGGTAGGTTGATGCTAGGGAACTGTTTTCAATGAGTAGGAGATTTGCAACTTCTTTTACTTCTTTGAAATCCTTTAATTTGGATTGAAAAGCATTCCTTACTGATAAAATCTGAGCTTTGAACAATGGCGTTACATCATCTGAAAATCTGCTTACAAAATTATCAGCTTCACAACGCAGTTCTTCATCTGAACATGAGGCCAGGAAAGAAGGGTGAACAATTTTATAGGCATCAATCACTTGCTTCATGCTTTTAAAACGGTTGTCAATTTGTGACACTATAGTATCAACCATTGGGAAGAATATTGTCACTCTGAAATTGCTTTTAGGATCTGTCAGTCTTTGGTCTTCACAAAGTTAATCAAAGTGCTTTTTTACCTTTCTTGCACGTTGGCTAATAAATTCATGGGTAATCGTAATCCCCCATTTTGAACATACTTCTTCTGCTTCACTACAGACTTCTTCAAAGGACCAACGAAGTTCGGTTACTTTCAATAAAGCATTGCCTAGGAGATCGTACGCTGTCATTAAATCAATAGATTCCGTTTGCAAGGATTTTGAGGCAATGTTTATTTCCCCTAATACTTTGCACTGGACAGTCAAGACCAAAACAAAACTAAAAGATTCTAACCTTTTTTTGAGCCCCTCAGCTTCATTCCTTTCCTTTGGCTTTTTGCTTGTCAAAATTATTTTATTTAAGGCTTTCATTACATCACCGAACCTTTCCTTTAAAGCGTACACAGCTTCATATCTCCCTGCCCAACGTGTAGGGTTTAAAGTCTTTAATGTTACCTTGTCTTTAGGACCAGGAGCCTTCGGATTCTCTGTACAACCAGAAACGACTTTTAGTTCTTGCCACCGAACAATGCTGTGGCCAAAAAAACTGTAAATATTTTGCACCGTCTCAAAAAATTGTGCTATTTCTCGATTGCATTCAACGGCATCTTTAAGAACCAGATTCAAATTATGGCTGGCACAGTGAATGAAATAGGCATGGGGTGCAAGTTCTTGGATTCTCTTTTGTACTCCATTATACACACCACTCATGACCGATGCACCATCGTATCCTTGTCCTCTGCATTTTGTTATGTCAAGGCCTTTTTCTGAAATTGATTTTATGATGACGTCTTCTAGCCCCGAAGCGGTTTGGTCAGTAACTGCTGTGAAAGATGTAAACGTTTCACAAATTCTCAACTCACAAGGTTTTCCGAGTTGGTCATGGTCAATCTTTACATAGCGAAAAACTTCGCTTAGCTGATCTACTTTACTTACATCTTGTGTTGTGTCGTAAATTATGGAGAAAAAAGGCGCACTCAAAAGCTCTTCTTTAATTCCACTAAGCACTTCACTAGCCATCAGAGAAATAATTTCATTCTGAATTGTTGGACTGAGATAATTAACAGTACCACTAGGCCTTGTAATTAGATCTTCTAGGATAGTGTCATATTTTGACAGCAGTTCAATCAATGATAGAAAATTACCTTTATTTCTATCAGTGATATGCCAACTGTCTCCACGAAAAGGAAGGTTGCATGTTGCCAACATAAGGGAGACATCTAAGACCCTCTTCAAAACTTTCCTCCAAAAATTCCGCTCCTCCTTCAAACCTTTTTCTAGTGCATCGTCTATTGAGCCATGACGTCGCCATTGCTCATAAACCAAGCAGGAATCAGCATGGTGCTGTGAATTCTCATGTGTCTTTATGCGATCAGACAAATGTTTCCAGTCCCTTAATCCTGAATCCCATCCTCCTACAGGTCCTTTCTGGGGAAACAACCAGCAAGGTTGGCAATAAACACAATCCAATTTGGACGAATAGCACAACCAAGTTCTTTTCAGTTTGAGCCCAGACTTTGACTTCAGGGTAAAATAATTGTCTGAAAAGGACCTACCTTGTTTTCCATCATATGGAAATGGGCCAACTGGTTGATAGGGTCCTAATTCAATAATTCGTTTTTTCACCTCTGGATCGATGATCTGGTCTGGAAAATGGGGTTCTCCGGTGTTTAAACAAGTTTCATTAATTTTATTCGTCCGGCTACATTCCACCTGTAAGTAGATTGCAATGCATTAGTATTTTTTTCTTACAAACATGATCATAACAATAGGGACTTACTGTAATTCCATGTTTACATGGAAGTAATACTGTTTACTTCCATGTAACCATGGAATATTTTATCGTAAATATTCCATGTTTAGGGCGATAAAACAGCATATGTTGTTATGTTGAAAAATATAATATAAGTATTCTGTACTTGGCATGTCTACTTACTTGATCATTTACGCCGATCAGTTCACTGCTTGACGTAGGACTTGTTGGAGGTTTGGCACAATTTTCTTGTTGATGCCCTAGCCCTAGGCATGTTACTTCTTCATCAATACTTTCTTCAGCGTTATCTTGAGCTGTAACTTCCTTTTCAATCTCATTTCCTGGGACTGAGGCTGCAATAAAAAATAGCAAGTCAAAATATCATTTAGTTACATATAACATATAATTTAAAGCCAATTTTAATAACATTGTAAAGATATAACAAAACCTCTTTCACCTGCATTGGAAAAACATACTATTAGGACTAAATCTGCCGAGCCCAATTTTAGTACATAGCCTAGCTCAGCCTAGCTGATGCTGATGTACCTATACAGTAGAGTAGATACATGGCCTCATAAATAATGAATGTGCAAGCGAGTGTGGTGCATTTTTTACATCATATTATCACAGAAAGATATAAAATTACTATGATAGATATTCATGCTGTGCTGCTGTGCATGTATAAACAAATAAAATACCTACACAGAAAGAAGTAGAAACCAAAGGAATCATAAAAGTCACATAAAAAATTAAATTACCACTACACAATAGTAGGTAATATGTAGCCTATATATGACTAGTGATAAATTCACAAACAAACATTGCTTATTAGATTAGAATAGATTGCAGTCTGAGTCAGACACAGTGGTCTAAACTCAATCAAACACTCAAACTCTAGTTAAATTTTAACACAGTTAATTTTAACATAGTTAAATTTTAAGATATTAATTATATAGTTATTGGCCAAGCTAATTAATTAGGCCTAAATACCGTATCTAAATTCAAACCACTCACCAATTATTGGTCTAGTTTCAGTACTAGATGTAGATGTGACATTAGTACTTTTAGTTGTAGTAGTACTAGTAGTAGGACTTAACCAAGCAGATAGGGTGGAAGAACACTTTGAAGCATCCTCTTCTCTTTTCTTCTTGTCTTGCCTTTTCTTTGCCCCACTTTGATAGCTTCTTTTCATTTTAACAAATACAAGAATAAGAATACAAATTGTATAACACCGTAACAAACGAGTAACGGACGCGAACGCCAAAACGTCAGTTTTTGGTGTTAGTTTACCATCAACATAACATAACCTTATCCGGGCTGTCTGTCACTAGTCGTAGTCACAATCACTGTCGTCTGTCAGCTGTGGCAGAGGCAGTCGGCAGACGGAGCCGTCTACGTCACGTCGACGTCAGGACGAGTTTATTACTGTTGGGGATGGGGGAGTAAGGTGAACTAAAAGTGCAAACTGCACTTCTTTAATTGCGTGACAACTGACAGGCTGATTGATAGTCTGTCTATTTTTGTTACGAAATCTCTGTGAGAACAATATCTGTCCATTATTTTATATTGAAAAGCTATTTAAATATTTTTTTATAAAGACATTTTGATGATTCGATGAAATATCCCTACAGTAATCAATAAATTTAACATAAAATTTAATTTAATTTTAAATTTTTCCACCTTCATTTGGGGGCCCCCCCTGGCCGGGGGCCCCGGGGCAATGCCCCGGTTGCCTCAGCCTAGCTACGGCCCTGGTTCCACACTGACCTGTCTTACTTCACGGGCATGACTAACTTCCACCTACAAGTGTTCAACTTTCGCAACAGTGTTTAGTTTTAAAAATACGGTAGTTACCTGTATAAGGTTTTTTACTTGCCATTTATTGTTTACATCATTATTCATACCAGCATCGTGTTATTGCTACTATGAATTGTAACTTGAATACTAAATAATGATTTAATTTAATCGTTTTATCTTAATTCGTTTATGTTATCAAACCAACCAATGGTCACTGCTGGTAATTACGTAAAATGAGCGGGGGTGCTATTGCGCCGCCAGCAAGTGGCCTTTCGTCATCCTAGTTGCCATGGCAATTTTAAAATGAAATTACACAGTGGGAGAAGAGTAGTTATCTGTCTCACTCCCACCACTCTTACGTTCAGTAGGTCGTTTCCTAAACGGCCTATCTATAGTAAACATTATAACGGTATTGCTAATATAATCTACATGCGTTATCAAACAAACTTTCATAGACAGGAACTTGTGTACTGTATATTTAATCTTAATTAACATTGAATAGCTTAAGGAATAGTTATTCTTAGTAGATCATATTTTATCACGGACACAAAAATTAACATTGACCTCTAATAAATAATGTATTTGTAATTTATACCACTGTATTACTATTTATAGCCCACAAAGGAAGTTTGAATAGCTAATCTGAATTGTTTTGGTACGTGTTTTAGCCAACGAAGTGGGTTCACATACTGTTTTGGTACGTGTTTTAGCCAACGAAGTGGGTTCACATACTGTTTTGGTACGTGTTTTAGCCAACGAAGTGGGTTCATATACTGATTTGGTACGTGTTTTATCCAACGAGGTGGGTTCACATACTGTTTTTGTACGTGTTTTATCCTACGAAGTGGGTTCACATACTGTTTTGGTACGTGTTTTATCCAACGAAGTGGATTCACATACTGTTTTGGTACATGTTTTATCCAACGAAGTGGGTTCACATACTGTTTTGGTACGTGTTTTATTCAACGAAGTGGGTTCACATACTGTTTTGGTACATGTTTTATCCAACGAAGTGGGTTCACATACTGTTTTGGTACGTGTTTTATCCAACGAAGTGGGTTCACATACTGTTTTGGTACGTGTTTTATCCAACGAGGTGGGTTCACATACTGTTTTTGTACGTGTTTTATCCTACGAAGTGGGTTCACATACTGTTTTGGTACGTGTTTTATCCAACGAAGCGGATTCACATACTGTTTTGGTACGTGTTTGATCCAACGAAGTGGGTTCACATACTGTTTTGGTACGTGTTTTATCCAACGAAGTGGGTTCACATACTGTTTTGGTACATGTTTTATCCAACGAAGTGGGTTCACATACTGCTTTGATACGTGTTTTATCCAACGAAGTGGGTTCACATACTGTTTTGGTACGTGTTTTATCCAACGAGGTGGGTTCACATACTGTCTTGGTACGTGTTTTATCCAACGAAGTGGGTTCACATACTGTTTTGGTACGTGTTTTATCCAACGAGGTGGGTTCACATACTGTTTTGGTACGTGTTTAGCCAACGAAGTGGGTTCACATACTGTTTTGGTACGTGTTTATCCAAAGAGGTGGGTTCACATACTGTTTTGGTACGTGTTTAGCCAACGAAGTGGGTTCACATACTGTTTTGGTACATGTTTTATCCAACGAGGTGGGTTCACATACTGTTTTGGTACGTGTTTAGCCAACGAGGTGGGTTCACATACTGTTTTGGTACGTGTTTATCCAAAGAGGTGGGTTCACATACTGTTTTGGTACGTGTTTAGCCAACGAAGTGGGTTCACATACTGTTTTGGTACATGTTTTATCCAACGAGGTGGGTTCACATACTGTTTTGGTACGTGTTTTATCCAACGAGGTGGGTTCACATACTGTTTTTGTACGTGTTTTATCTTACGAAGTGGGTTCACATACTGTTTTGGTACGTGTTTTATCCAACGAAGTGGGTTCACATACTGTTTTGGTACATGTTTTATCCAACGAAGTGGGTTCACATACTGTTTTGGTACGTGTTTTATCCAACGAAGTGGGTTCACATACTGTTTTGGTACGTGTTTTATCCAACGAGGTGGGTTCACATACTGTTTTGGTACGTGTTTAGCCAACGAGGTGGGTTCACATACTGTTTTGGTACGTGTTTAGCCAACGAGGTGGGTTCACATACTGTTTTGGTACGTGTTTAGCCAACGAAGTGGGTTCACATACTGTTTTGGTACATGTTTTATCTAACGAAGTGGGTTCACATACTGTTTTGGTACATGTTTTATCCAACGAGGTGGGTTCACATACTGTTTTGGTACGTGTTTTATCCAACGAAGTGGGTTCACATACTGTTTTGGTACGTGTTTTATCTAACGAAGTGGGTTCACATACTGTTTTGGTACATGTTTTATCCAACGAGGTGGGTTCACATACTGTTTTGGTACGTGTTTTATCCAACGAAGTGGGTTCACATACTGCTTTGATACGTGTTTTATCCAACGAAGTGGGTTCACATACTGTTTTGGTACGTGTTTTATCCAACGAGGTGGGTTCACATACTGTTTTGGTACGTGTTTAGCCAACGAGGTGGGTTCACATACTGTTTTGGTACGTGTTTATCCAAAGAGGTGGGTTCACATACTGTTTTGGTACGTGTTTAGCCAACGAAGTGGGTTCACATACTGTTTTGGTACATGTTTTATCCAACGAGGTGGGTTCACATACTGTTTTGGTACGTGTTTAATCCAACGAAGTGGGTTCACATACTGTTTTGGTACGTGTTTTATCCAACGAAGTGGGTTCACATACTGTTTTGGTACGTGTTTTATCCAACGAAAAACATGTTTTAGCCAACGAAGTGGGTTCACATACTGTTTTGGTACGTGTTTTATCCAACGAAAAACATGTTTTAGCCAACGAAGTGGGTTCACATACTGTTTTAGAACTAATAGCATTAACACATGACAGTAAACTGGCCCAAGAGGAGTGTCAAAACACAGCGCATGCGCCAAGACGCACTGCGCAGCCTCGAGACATGCACGGGAGGGGCAAAGGTTGAGGTGTAGATAATACCAGGTTGATCGCTCTATGTGCAAACACGAGCATACTCGTTCCACGCGGCACTAGATTACAGATTGAATAGAAATGTCTTCATTTTTAGATGGAATCGAGCCATTCAGGCTTTATAGGTGCTTCTAGAGCTTGTTTGATCTGGGTATATTGTATTGAGGCTAGATTGTAAGTTAGATGCTTGACTTCGGTCTATATAGTCTTTTTAGTAGATGTAATCTACAAGGGAGCTAACATTGTGGAGTTGTTTATTACTTTAATTATATTAGATTAATGCCGAAGCAAGTTTGTGGTGAAGTGGAATTAATTGTCGATGCCATTAAACGTAATAAAGACATTATACTTTTTTTTTTTTACTAAGTTGAACGAATTATTAACATGAATATAATGTCAAGATTGAATAAACGACATTGACTGTGTTTGCTTGCAATACTGTTATCTATTATTAGGAAACTTAAAATAATACTTAACAAATTTCAAAATATTCCACACATCCTATATACTCATGTAATCATTCGCCCTATAATACACACCAGCTGTGTCGTCCATAACTAAGCAGTTGGTTTATCTTTGATCATTAGTCGATGTTTTGTTGGAAAAACATTCGTAATGCACATTCGATAACTTAAACCGAATATATTATATTAGCTAATGTAAATCTGTGTTAATACTAGTTATTTAAAAAGTCGGGTTTCATCTTCCTAAACATTAAGAGAGGATGGCCGTAGAAAAATTCACAGTCTCTTGCTAATCCGTAATTATGTACCCTCCGGCGAAGGGAACATGCAAACAACTCCATGTTAAAAGCGTTTCTTTCGAAACAGCAAAGAACTGTATGAGTCATCTTTTATTGAGGGAGGCCCAAATTATGTTACGCAATGGTTCGTCAAATATCGTAAAGGCGAAGTAGTAACTTGTTGTTCAACGATTCACGTAACGCAGGTAACGATGGTCATCGTTGGCACGGTTCTTTTTGTTCTCGCATTGGTAAATTGTGCCTAAGAATGTATTCGTTCAGTAATTTAAGTGATAAAGGAGTAAATAAAAAAATAAAGAAAATTTGTTAGGAAGATATTAGGACTAAATTATATAGAAGGAAAATGTATGATGCAAAGCAGACAAGAAATATAAAAATGTAAAATATATTTCACTACATGAAGAAGACAAAACTTCGTTTTGATTGGATACATCAAATGGAGAAACAGAATTATTCACCAAACAGAAGGTTAAATATACAGAAACTAATCATGTATTTGGGGTGAGTCTTAAGTAATGAAGGGTTTGAGGGAAGCTGGAATAAAGGAGAAAGTCATGGCAGAGAAAACAACATTAAGAAACAAAGTAGACAAACAGGAATTATGTATCCGGGTAGGTTTATTGGAAAAAGAACAAAAAATAGTTGCAAGAAAGGAAATAAAATACAAAGCAAAAAAGTTGAAGAAAGAATCATACAAGTAGAGTTAAAAAGGCTCACTAGGAGTAACTGTTTTGCTAGCTCTCAGAGGCTCACTAGGAGTAACTGTTTTGCTAGCTCTCAGAGGCTCACTAGGAGTGTTTTGCTAGCTCTCAGAGGCTCACTAGGAGTAACTGTTTTGCTAGCTCTCAGAGGCTCACTAGGAGTAACTGTTTTGCTAGCTCTTAGAGGCTCACTAGGAGTAACTGTTTTGCTAGCTCTCAGAGGCTCACTAGGAGTAACTGTTTTGCTAGCTCTCAGAGGCTCACTAGGAGTAACTGTTTTGCTAGCTCTCAGAGGCTCACTAGGAGTAACTGTTTTGCTAGCTCTCAGAGGCTCAATTGCATAAAGTAAGGAGATTAAGTTATTTATAATTTAATTACAATACTAGCATATTATATTATGTAGAATCATAAGCCTTTTCTACATTTAATTTGTTTAGATTAATGACATGTCTTTAAGGTGTAGACTATTCATAAAAATAGTAAATCGAACGAGTGTGTGTTTTTTTTTTTTTTTATTTTTTAGAAGGGAGTAAAAGAGTGCTGGCCACCTCCTAGATAACATGAGCTATCAGATGCACTGGTCGGAAAAGAATCCGATTCACGAAAAAATCTCTTAACTTTTTTCAATGCGAGTATAATCAGCAATAGAGTAGTTAATCACTGTTAAGTTTCGAATGCAGTTACACAATCAATCAAAGTACAGTTCAGAACAGAACGCCCCCCTCCCATGCACATCCAACCACCAGCTGTTGGTGTTAAAAACCACATTGTGTGCTAAACCCGCGTCTCTGTCGATGCGCTTTGCCGTGCTTTACACGGTTTATCGCGCCATTTTCACGTAATGCCCGGCCCCCACGTACATTCTCCGCACGAAGACAAGCATTTCAGCGTATATGGTCGTGGTGGATTCCGTGAATATTTAATATTTATGGACTTTCCTCAACTCAGTGGTATGACAAATTTGTCTGAATCACTTATAAATTAAATAAAGTTCAAGCTCAGCATAAAGTTGAAATTCGGTATTATACTATTTTGTTATATCATAAGGTCTACAACTAGTTAAGGAATACAAACTTGAGTAATCGTTCAAATTATTCGGCGTTTTTACAAAATTGCAAAATTGTAGGCTATTATTATGCAGAATCGAGAACAAAATAAATTAATGTTAAAATTAAGACAAGTGAATCCTCCTAAGTATTATCATTGATTGTAGGCTTATATAATCAATGGTATTAATAAATTGCCCTTTCTGAGAAACAGTTGAACTCTGTTAGTAACCAGACTACACTCATTCACACTCATATAAACAATTCATATTCACCTTAAAATACCAACAACATTGTGTCGGCGTCTCATATGTAAGAATGTAAGAATTATTCAATAGTTACCCAGATTGCGAGTGTTCTGAAAAAATTATTTCTATATGGTTCAAATTATAAGCAAGAAAGCAATATGGTCGATACTGTAGTTGGTTAAATGCCAACTTTATAAAGTTTAATACCAAAGATCCTCAGTTCGATTCCAATGAGATTCAAAATAAAATTTGGAAGGGGTTAGCTCATAACACCTGTCTGTTCATTTGAAGAAAGAATTAATTAATTACCTTAATATTGAATAGTCAGCCTTAGTTTGTAGCAATGACTACATTCGCGCATGTATACTCATATCGCCAATTGAAATCCAATGTCGCCCATATCTTGACGATTGGCGTTTTAAGAATAAATAAATAAATATCTAAGCCAAGCCAAATTAACTAAAGACAATAGAGAACACATGAGCTAACCGTGTTCCAACTGTTGCGTGACATAATTCACAACGTGCTTTACAGACGTTGTCATGGGCGGAGACTAAAACTATCAACCTTTAGAAAGAGATTTATATATTTTTGAATCGTAAAATAAAATTTATTTAAAGTTTATTACAAACCTTTTCTATTTAAAATTACTGAAAGTGAATAATCGATAAGCTAATGAAACTTAATTGTGATATGTCAATAATATAACTCATCCCGCTTGCTAAATGTCCTTAAGAAGATGTCCGCAGGCCTTGTTTCCTCTCTTTCTCTATTTTTAGTGTTTCTATCGATATCTTCACTGCGATCTCCAACAACCGGTAACGCCTCACGCTCTGATTACAGTCCTTGACCATAAGTTAAATGATTTACACCTCGGAGATGCATCACCCCGAGGGCTGCCACATTATACTCGCGCATGCGCTACTCCTATTCTAATGCTCATTGTTATTTATGGTAGCCGGTAGACAGCCTTGCTTTGGAGTGGCTCAGGGCGCTGTGTTCGCGCCGTTTCTGTTACAGTCTGCCATTATCTAAATGAGTGAACGTTATTTCACGCGAGCTTGTCTATTACTTTCAACAGGTCAACTATTAGTCAGCCCGCTTTCTCTTTATAGATTGTACGGCCGCCTGCTGCAAGCGGCATATCTGGAAAAGTATTTGCTACAAACGCAGGTGATTTGTCAGTAGTTACCTACTCGATTTGTCGATGTCTCAGTGTTAGCGTGACTGACGATTATCTATTATGTGGTGCGATCTTGTATGGATTGCAGTTTCTACTAAATACAACTTGTAATTTCCATCAATATAATAAATGATCATAATTGATAGTATTTCCACGTTTCGCGAACATGCATTTATTTAGTGATTTCTCAATGATAAAGTTTCTTTATGGAAAGAACCTACTGAGATTATTTTAAATAATTGCTTGGAATATTGGAACGTCGCAGGAAAATTATCCTTACTAATCCTATATACGTTTTTACAAGTGTGAACGTTCTAGATGTAATTTCCGTAGTTCACTGTAATGGGTGTCAAAATCTTTTCCACTCATTTTCGTGTCCTTACCTTGTGTATTATGCTAGGGCATTATGATATATATGACAAATCAACTATTCTCACCCACTATTTTATCAGAGGATTGGATTACAAGCCCAGCAATCACGAAATTGTGTGAAAATAGATACAAAAAAAGAATGGACCTATAATTATTTTTTTTAGGAGTTCCATTAAATTGTTCGCTCCTCACCTCACTCAAGGTATACTATATTTTTTTTAATTAATTTTACGTTTTGGTGTTAATGGGCCTAGTAATACGAAGTTTAAACAGTTCACTTCAAATGTACTTTGACTTTTAATGTGATATTTCCCATTCATAATCCACTTTCAATTTTCAAAAAGTATTGATTCGTAATAAAGGAAAAATATTGATTTTTAGTTTATTAGTTTATTTTTGTTTATGATTGCTATGAAGGTACAAATGAACAATAAAAAATAAATAAAAAGTGATTTCTCCAGTTACTTTTACATACTTTAAAACGACCTAACAATTGTAATTCTCCGACAAATTGTTGTTACAACGCTGTTCCACATTTAACATTGTTCTTAACCTTTAAGTAAAACACCTACTTTTAGTGCCTCAAATTATAACGGCGAGGTCCACCAGACCCCAATTATTAATTTTAAAAATATTTAGTTTTTAAATTTAAAATTGTGTGTTTATTGTTTGTGTGGTTTTACTCTATGTTCTCTACATACTTTAATGTGCCACAGCTCAATAAATAATGTAGTAATATAAGATTTTAAAAATCAATACAATTTTTTAACAATGAAAGTATGTTTCCGAATATTCAACAAAATATGTGATTTAATCAAAATTTAAATATAAAAACATATATATTTGAAATCAGAAATAAGGTAATTATCGTTAAAATTTGGCATTATACACATATCTTCTTATTATACCTAACAAAAATAAGAAAAAATGTGTTAGGCCTATAAAACTTTAAGGAAAAGTTAACAACAAAAATAATTTTCTTTGTGGTATTGCTTGTATTATCACAAAAGACCGTTTTCACAATTATACAATAATAAATAAAGTTGCAATAAAACTTTGCTTCACAGCCATTTAACTATGGATTCCCATTTAAATAGTAAGAAAAAAATTACATAATTACGTAAAACACTGGGGTCCACAGGACCTCACTATGACTTGTTATATTTATTATAAAAAATCAGTATCAGTAAAAAATCACTGAGCCATTGCAAATTGTTAATAAAATATTAAACTAAATTTACATGGGTGCTAAGTATAAAAACAACAATTTTTAATCCATAAGATATGTACTAAAAAATTGAGTGGTGTCCAATGGACCTCTTTAGGGTTAAGGGAATCAATCTAATATGGCAACAGCATTTTCAGACAATCTTAGTGTGTCTTAATATGTTATTTTGACATCCCCTGAAAATAATATTGATATTTTTCAGTACACAGTATCAGGTTAAAGAAGTCTTTAGTAGTTAATCATATTAAAGCCTGCTAACTGGGAACATTTTACCGTCGGTCCAAAGACAAGTTGGTCGATCATTGCAGATTACGGAGTAAGATCACTGGAGTGAAGGGATCGAGTGCATGTTGGGCCTGGGGCACCGGTAAACACCGCTTGGCAGGCGGTAACAGATGCTCCTGCAAGGCTACACTGTGATTAGCAGATCTGCATGCAGATAGCTGCACTGCTGTTTGTTTTCCAGCTGTGACTTGGTGGGTGTATATCACATGTTTGTCACTTTTGACACATAGGTTACGACTGTTGCAAGATGTGTCGTATGAAATATGACTCTACGACCACTGTGTAACCGTCTAGTGCATTGACTATTTCAAAATAGAACCACCCACTAACCTCACCCCCTTGTAGGGCTAAAGTGTAACGGATTTTGCGCGCTTCCTAACCTCAATTCAGCAGATTTTCGATTAGTTTAAAAAAATATGCAAATTTACATATATTATGTGAAATAAAATGAAATCTGTCTGGATTTAATATAGTATTTTAATTTAATATTTAGCATTATGTTGGAAACAACAAATCAAGTAAATGTTGTCTAATTTAAAGAAGCTTTAATTTTTATAAAGTTAATAATTAAAAAATTGGTGTTATTAAACTTTAAAAACTTAAAAGGAATAAGTCCACGATGCAGTTTTTACGAAGAAAAACAATTATCTTGTTGTGTTTATAAATTAACTAATTTTACAAGATAGGTGAAGTGGTGGGGCAATATAAATAATACAATTTTATAATTTTACAATCTTTGTATTGTTGAGCTAAATAAAACTTTTGATCATCTTATTAGTGTGAAAGATGTTTCTTTGTTCCAGTTTCGTATATTTCATAACAAATTGAGAAGTTCACAATAATGCTAAACTAACGCTGCAAATCATCTAAACCTGTTAAGAACTAAATAGTTTTAAGCAGTTATTTGAATGATAACAAATACAATCATACATGGTTCAATGTTTGTACAAATAAAATTTGTAATAAGTCTGTCAAGTGTGCTGTACAATCGAGCTGATACATTGTGATTTGTTTGATATGAATTTTTATACAAGTCTTGAAACTTCAGCTCAGTGTAAACGCATAAAAGTTATTTTATTAAAATAATACAATTTTGGTATAAAAATAGAACATCACAAAATTATTCAACTGCAATAAAGCGTTTACAAAACCGTTGCCTTCCTCCAAATATATAGGCTCTTTAAAAAACAACGGATTTACTCTGGTTTTTTACTTTTAAAAAATTTGAATACTCTATGCATGCTCTTAAGGTGGATGAGTATTAACATATAAATCAACGCTTCAAGCCGAGGTAAAATCTCAAGTTCATGGCACATGTGATAACATAAAGTGTTATCTTCCAACCCTTTAGAGTTTTGTGCATTCTTGCTTAGATCGATTGTCTTTTTTATCCATTCACAATGAAGAGCCAATCGATATCCCATCAGGACTGGACGAGAACCGCTCGGTATTCTGGTCGCTCTCGGCAGGTTCCTGGATAAGGGACGTCGGTCGCCAACCTCATAGATCCCTACAAGGAGTACGGCACTGCAGTTCTTGTGAGCTTCCTGGTACCGAATTCCGGTTCGCAATGGTCGATCTCTTCTCATCAGCTTGTTAACTGGATCGACTCCGGCTGATGTCCTCTTGCCTATACCAAGCTCGTTACGGCGATATCAAGTTCCCCACCTGTAGCCTACCTACGCTGGCGAAATACAAACGATGCTCGGCCACTTGCCCTCATTAACTTTACATTAAGTCACGTGACTGTCACTACAATATCGATCAC
Source organism: Stictocephala bisonia (assembly GCA_035578905.1). Lineage (NCBI taxonomy): Eukaryota > Metazoa > Arthropoda > Insecta > Hemiptera > Membracidae > Stictocephala > Stictocephala bisonia. The sequence continues at coordinate 1,769,350 of JAQJVL010000104.1, read as the reverse complement.
TACTTATTAAGTCATTATATGCCTAAGATCTACTTATATGACAAATGACATGTTGATTTTGAGATACTCTATTTGGTGTTTAAATTTAACCACGTTAAAAACCTTTTCTCCTTTAGTTTGAACGCAAATGTCCATTAAAATCCCAAAATGAAGTAAATGTTTTAGGGTTTATCTCCGTTCTCTATGAGTCATTGACGTACTTCCTGCGACTGTGTGTTACCTAGAGATCATCAGCACCGGTGCGTAAGTCAAGCTTCTACTATGTTATTCAAAAGAGTAGAATTATTCAGAGGAATTTCGATACCGATACCTTTGAAGTTTTAACTTTAAACTCCACTGTCTTGTTGAGATCAACTTTGTAGAAATAAATCAAGGACATGTATATTTTTATAGGGATTTCCTCTCAATATTCTCATTCTCAGGAGTCCAAAAACTTAAATGTCCAAAAGAGGACGCTTATTTAAGTCGTCAGACCATCAACATCTAACGCTCAGATATTTCTAAATTGTATCCATTCAACAAGTAAGTATTTCTCTTTTTCAGTGTTGCGCACTATAAATTGATTAAACTCTGTAAAAATATCACTTTCCTTACAAGTTGATTGAATTAAATCGTCAAACTTCATTATTTCCCTTGATTATAATCTTCCACGTCTACAATGCTTATGTTACCACACAAATAGGACATTATCCTTTAGTAATAAAGCCCTAAAGTTGACCTTAACAATACGTGTAATCACAGAGAAAAAAAGAAACAGAGGTCGGTTTTTTATAGCCACAGCGAACCATCCTGGCGGATTTGTGGGTTGTAAGGGAGGGTCTGACAAGGTGCTGGACCTAGTATCCTCATGACATAATGGAGAAAGACCTACACAACACACATTAACCCACTATTGGATGTGACCTCTGTTTTTCTTCTTTGTGTTTTAACCCAGTCCAGTCATCCTAAACCATTCCTCAACGTCAAATTTCATATCAATAACACGTATCAAAAATTTGTAACATCCTCATTTCATTAAACCGATAAGCCATAAGCCACGATTATGAGGACTGTCCTATGGTATTGTTTCTATATTTATTGAAAACGTTAGTTTTGTTCAGATTATAGTATGAAAACACACAATGCAATATGGAAACATTCATAAAAACTTTGATCTGATAAGGATCTGCATTCTTTGAATCCGTTGAGAGCTGTAGGTGACGCCCAGTTTCACGGCGGGTCATCTGGATCACGACTCACGCGGTGCTTGTTCGCTGGCACATTTATCTGCCGTACGACATCGCCCGATAGCTGTGGATAGGGTCGGCAGTTCGTGAGCCGCCCACCCGCACGAGTTACACGTACCTTCCAACCGCGGTGAAAATAATACGAGCGATAATAGAAAACCCCCTTCTATTTGTGCGCCTTTCGTGGGAGTTTAGTATTTATCGGTACAGAGGAAGTCTTGCGGATATTTGATACATTGACCTGCCCACGTTTAGATTTAAGACGCAATCAAAATTTTCTTAGTATGATGTGAATATGAGTGTTTTTAATAAGTATAGGTTAATCTGTGTTTTTTAATGACCTGTATAATCTGATTACTAGTTGAGATTATCTTGTCTTAACATCGCCAATTTGTTATTGTTAATAACCCAAATACAAGGAAAGTGGAGAAGTCAACAATAATTGATCGTAAAATTCAAACTACAACGTTAGGTCTTATGTTTATGTTTGGTTGACGAGATTGAGTTTTTGCTCTCTGTCTCGAGACCAGGTCCACCACTCTATCCGGGCAATAAAGTTGTCCAGTAGTGCCAATGATTGTAACGACCACTGAATGGACGCCTTTCAGCTTCAGAGTACTCATAACTCAACGTCTTCTGTCTTCACAACACAATACCTCCAAATAGCGAAATTACAGCTCCATGCTCTAGTGTAGCAAGGAAGTACAATATTCATAAAATATTTACCATTTTTTATTCATTTTTGCTCAACTACTTTTTATTTTTCCAAACAGGATTCAAATCAATATCCAATTAGATAGCACAAAATCAAACTTTTAGTGCAATTTTCAGAAAAAATAATACAAATTAATACAGTACAAACATACTATAAATAAAAATACTAGGAAGTAAGGTTTAATCATTTGTTTAATTTTCTTGTGTCTTTTACATTCGATCACCTATGGTTTGTATGTTTGCGAATTCCAAACGAAGAGGATATTTTTCACAGCACACGTTTTAGCGTAATGCACAGCTTTTAATTCGTTGGATACATTTTGAGCTCTTTGTAAAATTACATTTTTATTCATAAATATTGTACATATTTAACTTTCAAACCATGAAGCCTCTTTTGTTACCATCTGCAATATATTCACCCCTTGCAATATTTTCAGGGGACGTAACTAGGTTATTTTTCACCCAGTGCAAGAACTCCCTCCAAAATATACGTTTCATCTTACTATCTAACAACTGAACTAAAACAGATAGTTAAAAAACTGGATCAGTATTATGTAAAACATTAAATTGTATGTGTCAAATTGTTAAGTTGTATTATTTTATATCACTTTTTCTTAGTATACGATTCCTGTTTTTTTCACTAGGCCTTCCGTTCTTCTAAACATCTCTACCATTTTATTTTTGATACTAAAATTGCATATTACATTTTTGTTTTATGTAGTCTTTATTTCCAAAAGATTATCCGTTGTCGTTCTTCTTATAATTATCTCATACCATTCTAATTTTTATCCATACGGCTCAGAATATTATATATTTTGTCACATTAAGATTCCATTTTGTATAGATTTGCTTGAGCTTCCTCTGTGGTGTCTCCTGATGAAGAATTCTGAACAAAGTATGAACCGCAATGTCACTACAAGTTCTAGCAAGTCTTGAGTAAAGATGATAATATATGACCAACAATAACAATCTGGTTTCACTTGTCCCCAAGCCAGTTGATGCAAGACTGCACGCAGCCCAGCAGGAGCTTGATGACGGCAGTCAAACACATCAGAAACGCTGCTGTCATTGTTGGTTTATCCTTTCTGTGCCTGAATAAATCACATCTGGCAACATCTAGGTCGGAATGTGTGTCTAGACAGACTTGTTGATTAATCGGATTAGGTAAGGCCTGGAGAAACACAATGCCAACCTATCTTCTATCACCTCTATTAATTATACTCTGTTATTTCAGACATATTCGCTTCATCAAAGGACTATTTGTTTACCTTCAGAACATCTGTAACAAATAAACGTTTCACATTGTAAGTGATAGAGAGCATTTACAATCCTTCAATATCTGGGGGAATTCTTCAACGAAATATGATTTATAGATAGTTATATTAGTACGTAGAACACATCATTATGAAACACATGACACAGTTTGATGTCGTAAGAGACTTATTTTCAAGGGGGTTTTACATAAAAAAATAACCATTATTACAATACAAGCGCTATTTTAGTGCAGTTAAAAAGCCTTTTTGAGTTTGTAATCGGTGGCAAGTAAAGATTGTAAAATCAATAAATGTTGTAACTAACTTCTTCACTAACCATCATCCTATACGGTAATATTTACTAAAGACGCTAACACCCATCTAACATGTTGGCATCTAACATTCTAAAATCTATCTAAATATGTTTACAACGAGACACTACTCGATCGACCTGCTCCTTAGTTAGCCTGCCTGAAAGTCTTCACCTCTGACACCTGCATTGTGGCTTATTATATTGGACCGATTATAGCTTGATTATTGATTTCAGGTGGGCTGGTCTCGCATGAAATTGTAAAATTGGTGGAACGTGTGCTCATCTTCTTATATAATTTGTGTTATTTTGGACATATATTTAGTTGCGTTTGAAAATTTTGTAGTAAAAAATATTTTTTTCTATTTTTTCATTGTTTATTAAGGGTAGTTATTACTTATATGATGCATTAAATGCGTCAAAACCTGTTGGAAGTGATATCTTCAGTCAAATATGGGATAAATAGGTTCAAAGCCAGGATATATGTATTGAAAAAAGTTTACTATGATGCATAATATGATCATAGATACGAATACTGCCATCTCAAGTTTAATTTTATATGCACTAATTTCTGTTCACTTTGTCAAATTTTTATGGATGGGGAACGGAATATAGTAACATTTTAATATCTATAATATTTTAACCAACCCTTACAATGATAAATTGTTTATTACAGTTAAAACTATTGATTAATTTATGGAACGTTCTCAAAATTCTCCTTGATTATACTGAAACCTTTGATGTGTTAGCGTAGTTTAGTATTATGTAATACAGAGTTTTGAGCGTTAGTCCCTTACTCCGTACCACAACCTAACATAGAGGCCAAGATTATTAAGATTAAAAACGTTCACATATAACGAATGCATATCAAACAAGAAGCTTCACGAGTACATACTCGGTCTAATGCTTTTTGGAACATTGATATAATGGAAAGATACCCTAAACCATAAAAAGATGGTTCTGAATTGTTTGCGGCAAATCTTTGACTGATTTGATATTTAATGTGTTCGCTGTATTAAATTTGTCCACTCAATAGTTCTACATTGAATGTATTCGTTTGACCACATGCAGTAATGTTGCTTCATAACACTGTGTATTTCATTCACCGTTACTTTAAAACTAACAGATTTCACAATAAGTTCATCTAGGTACAGTATATCGTTTACTCACAGTAATAATTAATACTCAGTATATATTTATAACTCCGTACGATGTTATGAAATAAATTGTTGATATTGAATTGTTAGTTTAATATTAATAATGTTTATATTACGAGACAATATAGAACATGCCTCAAAATATAAATAAAAATTACCCACATTTTCTTGGGCTATATTTTTACTATCGTTAACAATCTGTTGATATTTATTCAACCGCCAATAATGCAACAGCTGGTAGAATGTTTGGAGGTATTTGAGACTGTATCGGTTATACCCCAGAATACTACTCACAGTCGTAAATTTGTGTTCCTTCATAATGAGGGAACCGCCAGATTGTTCAATTATTTAATCCTAAATGTATACAGAATAGTTACTCCTAGGTGTACTACGCAGATGACCACATCCTGCTTAAATTAGAAAATAAATTTTAAATATTCAACTAAAGGTTATTATGTATATGATTATCGCTTAAAAAAAAAAAAAAAAAAAAGTGTCTAGTACTAATGTGCACTTAAAACTTCAACATATCGAACTTGTACATTTGTTTGCTTCAAATATAGTCTTAGAAGCCTCTTCACAGGACAATCAGTTACATTACATTTTGAAACGGTAAATTCTTAAACGCAAATTTACTGTACATAGTAAGAAATGTTCTCCATAATGGAGTATATTTTTCATTTAACAACAGTAACATTAATTTTTGCAATTTTTTAGTACATTTATACAAATTAACCTCTGGAAACATGACACCACAGCAGATCAAGCGATGGTTCTGTAGAAGTTGAATCACTTCTTCTAAATTTTTTAACTGCCATGAAGTAGAAACAATAACTTAAGATAAAAAAGCAAAATATATAAAATAAGCAATCTAGAAAGATCTTTTCAGTAATATTATTTGCTACGCTAAAAACTATCTATTGTGAGGCTACATACAGTTGCTTTATGGAGTCAAAGAACCTGTTGTACTTCACAAAATCAACTACGTGGCTAGAAAACTATATATTTATACTATTTTCATAAGAACAACGTCAAAAGAATACATCGCTTTGAACGTACAAAATCCTTTATGTGATTATTCCATAAAAATGAATTTTATAGAAGCGATAGACAACCTTACAATTACTTGGAAATCGATGATAATTGACCTGTCAAGCCAGTCTCTAATCTTGATAATCTAATATTGTGTTTACCATTTTATGTTTACGCCAAATCTCTAATACACCTCATCCTCTTCTTGGTTCGTCCTTGTCCACAGATAAATCATAGGAACAGCAGGTGTCCTGAGTTGTGTGCGGCAATTCATCTTAGTTTCGGCAGTCGCCGACAGGTAGCAACAGAGTCCTCTATTGAGTTATGACCCCACTATCATCTTTTCGCCTTATTTATATTATTAATGGCGGCCATTTGCAGTATCTGTCGTCGTTTTGTAAGTTGTTCCTCGCACGGTTCTATGACTTCACATTCTTGGTCGCAATCCTTACATGTTCTATATTATGCTTTCGTAGAGTAACTAATTTGAAAGAATCCATAAATCATTTGTTTTAGACAGCAGATTCTTGTACTACTAAATATAAAAGAAACAATAGGAGCTTAAATTTGACTTAAAAGAGCATAATTTGCGTTTTAATACTTCAGGTTAGTCATTTGTTTAACATATTTCTGGCATACACCTGGATACCAAGAGGTAGATTTTGTACAATATTTATACAAAATACGGCCTTTTTGAGTAAAAAATAACGGTTATTGTGGAGAAACAATATATTAGAAAGATAGTAAAGGAACGAGTTTATTTCAAATAAATGTAATATACACGGCTCCTCTACACTTACAGGCCACCACAGAGCTCCCATTTTACTTTCTCCCAAATGTGTTGTCATAGAAAAAGTATTATGATCATAAAGAACATTTTTTTACGAGTCCAAAAATCCATTACAGGGTCCTCTGAACACAAGTGTTTTTTTTTCGAAAAAATGTTGGTATCTGTGTGTATGTTCAGTTCGCTTGAGACCAAACAGATGGAAAATTTTTATGAAATTTGGTATCTATGTGTATTTAGCTAATACCTTCAGAGATTTTTTCACCTTTAAGAAATTTGATTTTTTTAAAATGTTTAAAGGCAAAAAACATACAATCATAGAATTTTCCCAAAAACAGCTCTAACAGTTTTAATTACATTTTCAGGCAATATGCGAATTATAATTTAACATATTCTAGTAAAACCAGCATGTCTCTTAGTTGACTAGTGTTTAAGTTATGGCAAAAAGAAAAACATTTGGAAATCAAACTGGTAATTTTCAAAGTTTTAATGTTTTAATGTTTAATTTGGGGGAAAGTTTGTGCCTATTCTTTGGAGCCATTTATTTAAAATTATAGCCCTATTTATGTTGAATCACCATTCTGATTGAGTGCAAAATAACTAACAAAAAACTTTGGATAAAGCATAACCAAACCCATTATTATGACACAAGTATTCACATTATATGAACTTATAATTTTAAGCCTGTCGTTGATCCAGGTGGTCGTTAACCACCTGCAATTGCACCTATAAAATTTTAACAACTCTAAGAAATAATCCTGGATATAAAACAAGAATTAAAAGTAATCATGTACTTGAAAAGAGTTTGTTTTTGCCGAGATCACTAAAAGACAGACCGATCTTTTAGTGATCGGTAAAAGTCTGAATTTTTGTAACACATTAGTTATGATAGGTTAACATAGGAATTTATTCTTTACATTAGTCTCAATCATAAATATTCAAAGCAAATTAAAAGGAGACATTACAATTTAAAAAAATATAAGCTCGGCTGGAGCAACATCTATTGTGTTCTGAAAGTGACAATGTTTCTGGCCTCCGGAGGAGAGTGATTCGGCGTTTTTTCGCGAACTGAGAAGCCGATACGGTGACACAATCAATAAATAAATCACTCCGTTGACAAATCGCCCGGTACCTATCCATTGTCACGACTAAACGGCGGCCGTTTAAGATTCTGTCCGCGGAGGTAACGGAGCATTCGCGTTTTTGTCGGACAATTTTGTCCGCCAGCGATTTATTGACCAAGATTATTGTGTTTTTTTTTCGAGGACGACTTGCTGTTGTCTGTCTCAAGCCGTGCATACACAAGGCGGCTTCCATTGTATCGACGCCATGGCCCAATAAGGCAGCAGTACGACGAATGCTAGGCCGTCATGTCGGAGACTTCAACGGTCGATAGGCCGGACTGCGAGCCAAACACTTGTTTAGTAGGCCAACTGCACTGTGCTAATGTCTGAAGATTTCCATTGGAATTCCAGCAGGTTTTTACCTTTTTAACAGTACAACCTTTACGAGTTTTCTATCCATCCAATCTCGTTAACACTGTTTAGTCACCCTCATTCCAATTCGACCGAAGCATTGTCTATTAATGTTTAAATGTTGTACATATAGTACTTAGTTTGAACGTCGGTTGGCCTTTATAACGACATGTTGACGAATGCTATAGACGTCATACTGTACGTGTATGGGTGGGTGGGTATGTCAATACCAATTTACGTGTATGAGTTTCTATGGGTTGTAAAATGAATTACTTGGTCACGTTGTAATCTTTATAACATTTATAGAATGGCCTAATGATGCATTACTTTTATATACGTAAGCAAATGCAGTGATTTTGTATTGATTTAAATCAATGAATTTATAGACGAGTACTCACCACCCGACTGAAAGGGCTGCAGTTCCATATCTGCCCCATTGTTATTATAATGACTTTACATTCACAATCGAATATCAGTTCGATGTATTCATTAAAGATTTTCAAACGAAAATCGATCATATCTACGATTGACTCGTTACTAATTAAGTAAAATAAACGTAAATACATTTAATATGGATACATTTACATAGTCATTTCTTGAACAAAAGAAACTAAACCATTATGATTTTCTTAAATTAAGTGTTCTCTTTTTGTTTAAGGTTAAAGTGTTACCAAAAGCCTAGCCCATTATGGTTCTTTTTATTAACTTCTGAAAGCTGTAGTATATTTATATACAGTTTTATGAGTATTGGTTATGTTTAGTTTTCGTTAGTTAGTTTATTTGTTTTTTTTTTTCTATTTATTTGTAGGCCTAATTTGTACTCTTGTTTTGTTTAATTGTTCAGGTTTGTAGTTAATATCTGAAACTAAACTAGTTAAAACTATTCCGAAAAGACATTTAAATTGATATTAAGTATTCAACCGTAAACTTCGGTATACTAACGGAGGATCATTTACGACCCGTGTAAGGAGTGCCATATACGCCACATTGTCATGCACGACGTGTAGTTTACTAGCTTTAAGGTCTTACCAGTAGTAACCCTATCTCTGCACAGAAGGTAACACTGCATTCACATTAACTTTCTCCTCTGTGTGTGCCAGTGTCTATCACAATGTAGTGTTTTATATACACACACTGATTTACGTAAAATTCTCAACGTCCGACGTAAATACCACTCAAATAGTTTTGAATAATGACTAGTAAATCGGTGATTTATAATTTTTAAATACGTTAATTAATTGTGGAACTATGGGAACACCTCGTACGTATCGTACTTGAAGTGTTAAACATCATCTGTTAGATGATTGAGTGTGTTATGCAGGAGCAGAAGGTCTTGTTGTTGAAAGAGCCCGAAGGCTTGATTAATCAAAGCAACCGCAAGAAAAACAAACATTCAAGGTGCCAATTCAGATCCAGATCTCGTCTTGAAGAAACGATAAACCAACAATGACAAGAACATTTAGACGTGTAGATAGTGACTCAACTCGCCATCACGTGGGAAGCTCCAAGACGAGTTCTGAGACCCCTCTACATGACCATTGAATTGTGTTGGATGTATGTGGAGCGCTACAAGGAACTTCAACTCCTTTCGCAATAACCATAAGTTTTCTGTAAATTTATGTATGCTATACATGGGATGTATTGTACATCACTATTTTTTTTTATTAGAGTTAAAATTAAAGGACTTATTAAAGTTAAGACTGCCTGGAGTGATTACCCATATTGAATTAATTCCATTGTTAACTTTTTAAGGATTTGTTCTGATAAAACGATGTCTGATACCTCAGGAACGATGTCTGATACCTCAGGAACGATGTCTGATACCTCAACGAACGATGTCTGATACCTCAGGAACGATGTCTGATACCTCAACGAACGATGTCTGATACCTCAACGAACTATGTCTGATACCTCAACGAATTATGTCTGATACCTCAGGAACGATGTCTGATACCTCAACGAACGATGTCTGATACCTCAACGAACTATGTCTGATACCTCAACGAACTATGTCTGATACCTCAGGAACGATGTCTGATACCTCAATTTTATGTAATGTAACGGCGAATGTTGATGTTTGTGGTACACGTGCTTAGAATTGTGATACACGTAATTGTTTCAGGAAGGAAATTTGAAAAACCAAAATCAACAATATGTTTGAGGATTTTACAACATTTTTAACACTTAAAATCATCTAATGCTTTGAAATTGATGAAAACATTAAATTTCCCTGAATTATGGAGGAACCTTAGAAATATGCTCAAGTATTTCTGAGCCTACTCAAATATTTACTTCAAATTGAATGCCATAAGAGACCATTATAAGTGCGAAATTTAACATAAACACTTTTGGGTGTTCATGTTTGTTTTCACCATCTTTATACGATAATGATGGTACATGATAAGAATAATCATGATACAATCCAATAAAAATATTTTAATATTATTTATTGTCTCGAGATATTGAAAAAAATCACAAGTTTACAAAGAAAAACATGTTTGGAATTACCATATTCTTAGAATTATATAAAGTCCTACAGTTGAACGTTTGCTCCTTCACAAACTATAAATAAGTCTTTAAATGTAGGTTTTTTGTATACAAATCAAATTTCTTTATTCTGTGAATTGTCTTGGGTATGTAGCAATACAAATGGACAGTGCAGTGCAGCGCTTTATCAACTGTCCTACATTGGCAAGGCAGTAGTGAAGGCTGGGGACAAGTACGACACTGTGACTCTGTGGCCTGTGCACCATAAAGATGTCTTAAAGTACAGTGAAGACGGTCACGTTCGGGTTACTTCGGCCACGATCGTGCATGTTCGCCAAACGCCTATTTATCTGTTGAATCAGCTGATAGCTGTTAGGAAACGGATAAATTCCGTGGATACTTGAAATTCAATCCAGTCCGCTGTCGTGCGGGAAACCGGGACATCGTGGAGTCTCCACTGTTTTGAAATTCTAACGAAGCGCACTTGAAATAGGATTACACATTTAGTTTTAAATCTCGCAGAAAATGTATCCTCATATGACATCATCAACAAATATTTTTTTTATTCAAAATTGCAGTGTTTTGGCACAGTCTGCATAAGACTTCATTATGTTTTCTAGGCTAATGTTCAGATAAAAGACTGTCACATTCGATTAGAGCAACTGATTTACTCAATTTTATTTATATAATGAATGGCTGTTACAATATTACTATAGTTGATGTATGTTGATCAACCCAAAATAGCCATCCAGTGGCGTTCCTAGTATTGATATTGACGGAGAGCTCCCCTCCCCTTTGTCCTCTAACTCTTGACGACATATCCCATCAACTCAAAGGCGATAAAAAGGCAGCTATGAGATATTAAACCAAGTAATTATAGATGACAACCTTTAGCCAACAACGACAAAACAAACTCATGACTATTAATAGTCCAACAATGAATAGGCAATTAGTAAGGATCACGTATCCAGCAAAAATATTATCTGCGATCCGATCTTTTAATGGCAACATCTTGTTTCCAATACGCCAGGTGTTATCCCGCTGCACATCAGATACAAGCCCTATACATCTGGCGTCCTCAGCCTGCAGCCTGTCGTGTTTGTCGACGGATGCAACTACTCACTGTTTGCAGGCAAACATGAAGGCATATTTCTTAACTATGAAATGTTTCTGGATGATTTTCATTGTTAATGTAAAATCGCTACAAGAGACTGGAATAGCACATCTCATTAGCAGGTGATGGTCAGCACAATGGTTGATGTTGCATTATCAATATTTCTTATACTTCCTGATAGTACTTTCAAATAATATTGTGGCTTTTCTGGTAATGTTAATTATTTATGATTGTTTGTAAAAGGTTTTTGTTTTTGTATGTCAATTTAAGAATGTATGGATTTTACAAATATTCTTGTAGCTACTTTGCTTAAATCAAGCATATACAGTAATTTTTCAATTGTTATTCAGCTCATTTTATGAATGTATATATATTTTCAAATGTTATTTTCTGTACAGAACCTCAAGACAGACTTTATGGGTATAGTTTTCAATTGTTAATATGGCTCATCTGCTCGATGTAATCATATATTGTTTTATTTTATTTTGATTAAAACCTAAGCTTCAAACTGAACATAAAATCAAATCTGACAGTTTTAACTAATGTAATGTGACCGTAATGTCTGTGGAAATAATTTGTGAGATATTGTAATTTTTCGCCTTGGTATTTTTGTTAATATAAAAATTGAATGGACTTGCTTTTCTCTGTTTTATATCGGGGTTTCTTCAATGGTTAATTACATTTAAAATTGAATTAGTAGCTTTCACATAAAAAAGAAAACAACGTAGAAAATCAATTCTCTAAGTGTTTTAGAAAATCAAACTACGTAATTTTTCCTGGAAGGTGTGAATATTATTTTTCTTCAGAGAGAGATGGTAAATGTCAAAACACGGCCAAGAGTCCCGAATAAATTTTAAACGTGAAGCCTGGTGGTTCCGCAGAAATTAAGTCCAATCAAGGAGCAGTAAGCTGCCCCCGGCGCTTGTTAGTCGGGAGTGAGTATTAATCTTGTGTTGGTACGATTCATCTTGTCTCCGACAGGTAGCAGCGGTGTACTGTGTACGTGTTGTACAGTGGCCAGGCTTGTGTTCCTGCCAGGAGCGGAGGTTGATGTCCACGCTGGCAACCTACACCGGAATAACGTCATTTAACTGTGGGAAAAATTCAAGAGGCTCAAGACAGTACTTTTCCTAAATCGTCTGATTTAGTGGATAGCAAATAAAATTAATGTTAATAAGATTTTTAAAAACATTTATTTATATTTAAAAAGTATCTATTATAGTTGTATATTAAGTAACTATGAGATTAAAAAAAAAAAAAAAAAAAAAAAAAAAAAAAAAAAAAAAAAACCATGGCTTAGAAGCAGACCGATGACGAAGCTAACATAAATATTACTCCTTATCAACCACTAAAATAAGTGTTACTCGATCTCCAGTACAGTCTGTCTTTTCGGTCTATCTGTCAAGACGATTCAGGGTAAAGTAGTTTGGGTGATTGTTCAGTTTTTGTAAATACTTGATGCTAAATTTAGTGGTTTCATAACTGTCAAAAGAAATGTTCGAATCTTGATATGTTTGATTATCGTGTAAAAACTTATATGTGTATACATAAAAATGTAACAAGATGAATTGTTCGTAGTGTTTTCAATGAAACCTTTAGGTGATATTATATTTTTATGCACTTTCCCACAAAGATATTTCATATGTCCATGATGATTTTGAACTTTTTTAAGGAGAAACGTATTTTCTAATGATATATGACTTATCGGGCAATAACCATGACATAATTCGATATTTAGTGTTCTATCGAAGGCTCTTTCCATATTTGGGAGCGCCAGTTAAATTCCCAAGCTTTACACTTCTGTAACTGGAAGCAACGGTACATTGTCCAGTGAGGCTGGGAGGTATGTATGACCTTTTAGTGTGCAAGTGAGATGTCATGACTTGGTTTGATTCACTTTGATGTTCCTTTGCTGTGGCAGTTGGACAGATCATATAGATTTAATCGTAAACTTTGAGATTCGACAACGAGATCTTTATGAGAGGTGAGGAAAGCCGTCGTCAGTAAATATTGCAGTATCCTGGGCTTTCTGTAGGATCTGCTGTGAATAACCATAGAGATTAAAGGAGAGAAAAAAATGGGAGAGAAAAAGAGGTTGGATAAAATAGTGTGCTAAATTTGTGTCGAGTTTCCATACGATGGTAGGCCCACCTTCTATTCTCCCAAAACTCGTCAGAGATAAACGTAGTAACTATAATTACAGATGCAGGAAGATGTACATTAGTTGTAATCTATTTAAAACTGCAACTGAGACGTTCTCTGTGGCCATGAAGAAGCGACATCCGATTCTTTTTTCTCTATGGAATAACGTAACACAGGTGTAAAAATATGGTTCCAAACACACTTCTTTGAGGTACTTATGTCACGATTCTTACAAAGGGAGGATATAATTTATTCTGGAAGTTAATTTGGAAGAAAATGTTTTCCAGATAGTAAGGTTGCAGAAGAATGTGGTACGGTAATGAACAATTCACCAGAATGACAACTAAAGGACAACTTGCGTTCTGGACAACTATCTGATCGATTCGCGGTGGGTATTGAATTTCAGAATGTAAAGATAGCCGGGAAACCCTAAAAGACTTGTTTACCATTTCTTGTCAAGTATATTATATTGACAGGTAAATATTGCGCATTATTTTATGTTACAAAATTCCAAAGCTAAGCGTTGGAATAAAAATTACAAATAGCGTACTTTTAAATTTAGAAGAAATGTTGTATTTCATTTATTCCTTAATATTGAATAGATACCAATGCTATTGTACTACTACTTACAAACGTTTGTATGGAATGTCCTGATTCTCATTGTTAGTTCAGATAAAGGAAAGTCTTCCAACATTTATTCCTTAATATTGAATAGATACCAATGCTATTGTACTACTACTTACAAACGTTTGTATGGAATGTCCTGATTCTCATTGTTAGTTCAGATAAAGGAAAGTCTTCCAACATTTATTCCTTAATATTGAATAGATACCAATGCTATTGTACTACTACTTACAAACGTTTGTATGGAATGTCCTGATTCTCATTGTTAGTTCAGATAAAGGAATGTCTTCCAACATTTATTCCAAATGATTAAGCTTTTGTCTTTTTATACATTAATATTTAATACAGAAATGCAGGATATCCTCGTCCAGGTACTCTGGAAATAATTACTCTTCAAGATGGCTTATTATCCGATTTCTTTATGATTCACACCATCTAAATATTTCATTAACCTTCTAATGTTATAATTGTGGTAATTCTGGAGTTAATACAGGCAAGTAGATTCACGACCAGAGAAAGAAAGGATATTTTTCTTAGTGAGGCAACCGATAGATAAAAATCAATCGGTGCTTCCCTTCGCAATTCTTGATGACTCCTAGCAGCTTTCAAATGTCTGACTTATCAACTGTCGATGGTTGTTTCTGTAGTTGTTTGTAAACGAGTAACAGGGAAACAGCCTTTTCCTAATATTAATCACTCAGCCTTTCAGCAACCAGAGAACAGAGAATATTAGAACACTGCTAACTTGTAACAAGATATCCTTCAATTTTTGTTTAACGCTACTTATTTCTTGTAATTTTGGAAGTCCGTACCACCAACGCAGTACTAGCTACAGAGAAGTACTTCGGTGTGGCTACAGAGGAGCACTCTGGATAAGCTAAAGAGAGGCACTCCGGATAAGCTACAAGTAATCTGTACGGTGTAGCTACAGAAAAGCTCTCTAGTTTCCCACAGAGAAGCACATCGGTATAGCTACAGTGAGGAACTTTGGTGTAGCTACAGAAAAGCACTGCGGATAGGCTACAGGTAATCTGTATGGTGTAGCTACAGAAAAGCTCTCTAGTTTCCTACAGAGAAGCACTTCGGTATAGCTACAATGAGGGACTTTGGTGTAGCTATAGAGAAGCAATCCGTATAAGCTACAGCTAATCTGTATGGTGTAGCTACAGAAAAGCTCTCTAGTTTCCTACAGAGAAGCACCGGTATAGCTACAATGAGGGACTTTGGTGTAGCTATAGAGAAGCAATCCGTATAAGCTACAGGTAATCTGTATTGTGTAGCTACAGAAAAGCTCTCTAGTTTCCTTAAGAGAATCACTTCGCTACAGCTACAATGAGTAACTTTGGTGTAGCTACAGAAAAGCACTGCGGATAGGCTACGGGTAATCTGTATGGTGTAGCTACAGAAAAGCTCTCAAGTTTCTTACAGAGAAGCACTTCGGTATAGCTACAATGAGGGACTTTGGTGTAGCTACAGAAAAGCACTGCGGATAGGCTACAGGTAATCTGTATGATGTAGTTACAAAAAAGGTCTCCTGTTTCTTATAAAGAAGCCATTTGGTTTAGTTACAATGAAGAACGTTGGTGTAGCTAAAGAAAAGCAATCCGGATAAGCTACTGGTATGGTGTGGCTATAGAAAAGCTCCCCGGTGTCCTGTACAGAAGTACTTCGGTTTGGCTCCTAAGGAGCACTTCTGTTTATACGATTATTTAAGGTGGCGTTCTCATTACTTCTGTTTGTATTAGCTCGTCAATGGCAATAGATTTCACGTTACTCTTAATATACTATTTTTTGACACATCAATTCCTGAATGATCACGTTGTTTCTTGTCATAAGCACGCAATCTAGGATGCATTAGAGAACAAGTGTCATACAAACAGAGACTATAAATAACTAGTACATTAGTATAAAAGTGGCTCATACAAGTGGACGGCGTCAACGAGGAGAGGGTATCCAACTCTGCACTTAACCTAATATGTAAACCGGTAGATAAGTTGTACGGCTGCTGTAGACTAATAGAAACACTGCGTTGCGCATCTCTCCAGACGACAGAGTGCAGAGGTGTTTATAACACATAGGGGGTGAATATATTCACGATATTCTCGGGGAATAAAATCTTTTAAGTAGAGGAACACTCCAAGTAGCATTGTCTTGTGAAAAAACTACAACTCAAATTACTTTCCCTACTGGTCTACATATCTGTCCTCATTATAAAAGAGTTCACTATGTGCTGTAAATAACGGTATATTATAAAATTGTACGAATTATTTTATTTTCTTTAACCCTCCACGCGCCACGCGTCTCGATCGAGATGCATTATTGTGTTGCTCAAACGCCATCGTCTCGATCGAGACGCATTTCGCGCGCGCTTACATTTATTTATTAGCACGGTTATTACGCATTTGTTACACACATATTGCATACCATTTTGAACATAAACGTCTATTACATGTATGTAAAGCAACATATCTTTTTATTTTTCACTTAGACGATGTTGGTAGACCCGAACAGTTGATGCATATGTTGCTAAGTCATCTCTCCAATCCAGTTTGTTTGTGTTCTTTGTTGATCGACAAAATAATGTGTTAATGTGCGTGTTTTGCACTGATTTTATTAAAAAATGAGTGAATTATCACGTATTAGTGCTATTGGGGGTGTTTTTGATGAATTAAATGACGGAAGTATAAGTGACAACAGTGACATTACTGACTTGACATAACATGACCCCCAAAAATTTGTGTATATAGTTCCTTTCTTTTGACATTTTTCAATTTTACCTTTGGTTTATCTACTATTGTGTATATATATATTTATTCCTGTTAAGATTCTGCAACTTTTGTACATTAGTGAAAATTGTGCTACATTATTGGTGGTTGACTTATATGTGTCCAAACTTAGAAAATTTGTTTGAAAAATTAACTTTTCAACTTTTCCGAAGATACTACATGCACCAACTTCATTGGTAAGTGCTAATTTATATTCCTTCTAATTATTTGTATCTGTGAACAAAATGATATGCAGCATTCTATATTTAGGGGATGGGAATACATTTTTGTGATTTTTTAAAAAAACCCTTACGAAACCATCAAAATCACGTAGTGTTTTAAGGTAATATACATGGCGTATATAGGGTTAAATTATCAGAAAAGTTTAAACCAATACTTTACGCAATGTTGGCCCGTTTACGAAACGTAAAGGTTTCTTCAAAAAAAACTTGTTATTGTTAAAAATAATTATTAATAAACGTATTTGTAGAGTTCAGCATTGAAATAGTAAGGTTTTATACGTGCTACGGACTTCTAAAGGAGGAGGAGAGTCCATGTATCCGTACGAGGGCTCGTGCTGTCAAGTCGTGTGTACGTATCGTGTAGGTTGTATCGTGAACGGGTTGGCCTCAACTGTATGCTGGGCCGTTCGCACGTCTGTGTCAGTTGACCACAAGGCCCGTGTATCCAGCCGGGGTTCTATTCTTGGTGACACGGGGCCGGTGCCCTGTGATCTCCGCGCCATCTGTGAACTGTCTCTATCCTCTTCCGTTTCCACGAACTCGTTCACAATTTTAACATTTTTACTGACCATTAACCTTCTAGAGATGACCAGTTTGTCAGTAACAAGGCCCAGCCAGTCATTTGGTTTTATTTTAAGTCATTCTTAGCGTATGTTGTCTCGGGTACGTAGTCCAACGACAGTTTATAAGATTGTATATTTTGTATATGCAATACAAAATATAAGCTATACTACGGTGTGAGCTTTAAGTACATAATTTATATTTTACTACTCGTTTGCAAGACACTCGTCATATAAAATCGAGCAGTCGAAATATTGTATTGTGTTTAATTTAATTCAGTCAATTTTCGTAATATTTTAAAATTATTTACAAGTAGCAATGACTTAGTAGTTTGATTGAACGTCAATCCAGTGACAGATAGTCGTTTGTTCATCTTGTAAGGTACAGGTCTAACAGTAATATTGGTATAGAACTAAATAACTCTTTTAAAATTATGTCTTGTTCGCCAAGATTCAAATGTAATAACAAACTTTTCAATTATTAGTGCTTTTACTGTGGAAAAGTGACAACTGATTTTATATGAAGCATTATATATTTGTAAGTTTATGGTGACAATTTAGTCGTTACTGAGCATTACTAATCTACAAACTGATGCGCCTACTGCACCTACGCAATCGGACCTTCTACATTTAAATTACGTAAATCTATTTTGTAACTTCTCATTTTCCATAGTTCCCAACTACAGTAGTATATTAAAACAATTAATTGTTGGTGCTTATCACGTCTTATTTTTATTAGTACAGTGGTATAAAATTAATTACGTTTCAGCCCCAGTGGCATCAAAATTAACTAACTAACTGTTACATCATAAGACAATCCATTTATTTTCCTTCGGCCAAGGTCTTGATAATTAATACATTAAAATTAAGCAACTGAACAATTTTTATTCAAATGGAACAACTGTTTTAAATAAAAGAAATAATACCCATGTACATTTTTTGGGAAAATATCGAATGAATTTTAAAAGTCTGCATCTGTTACTACAAATGGAATTTTTTAGCGTCTCAGTAATTAAAATGATCTCTGTAACACAAATATTATTAAAATCTTTAAAAACATAGATTTAGAAAGTGTGTGAACAAAAAATATAAATATTTTATAATATAGTAAAGATATTGGTCACACTTTATTACGTGCGTGTTTCAGATTAGTTCTATAAGATGCTTTGCTGTGCTCTTTTCACCAGTATTAATATTGCATTAGTGAATTTACATTGAATATACATTCAATTCGCATTTGAGAACCTAGTTCCTTATTTATACTATCGATATTAAATATACGAAACAACTAGCTGTATCCGCCCGCTTCGCTGGTTATAATATTGAGTTTGATTATATAACCAGCAAGCTTTCAGTTTACACTGTGTCCAATTTATATCCAGTTTAGAACAGCTTATGTTATATATGGTTTACTACTGTACTCAATTTGTTTTTATTTAACAGCTGTTAATCAAATAAATAAATAAATTAATATAGCTCCGTAAGAATACCGTGGGAATTTTGAGGGCCAGTGGGACGGAGTCCTGAGGTCTAAGAGGAAAATCCTTTCTTAGTGAGCCTCTAGGAGCCAAGATAAACCTATGTACAACATTTCTAGTCAATTGGACGAATATTTTTGGAGAAATGGTGATGAGTGGTAAATGGCTCTTATGTATATATATAAAATCCATTTACCACTGAATAATATATATAGATGTATTATGGCTGTATATAAATTAATATTGTAATCTTGCTGTTTCAATCAGAATTTTCTTGTAGTTTACAAACTGTTATTGTCTAAAAAACTCTGAAAGTCTACTTTTAGAGGCCGTTAAGTACGGCAATTGATTCTAAATGAATGCAATTTCGTGGTTCTCACCATGTTTATCCAGTCCGATGAACTGGCTATAAATGTGTTAAAATTAAATTAAAAATATTCCGATTGATATCAGTTTGTTCTCTTAGATAAAAAAGTTTCAAAGTCTAGATAAATCTGTAAGTCTAGTTTTAGAGGGCACAAAGTACTATAATTGACTCTGAATCAATAAAATATTGTGTTTCTCGCCATGTTTATCCATGTCCTAGTCCTATGATCTGGCTATGCATGCTTTAAAACTAAATTGTTAATTTTCCGATTGAAAACAGTATGTTCTCCTAGATAACAAAGTTTCACAGTCTAGAAAATCTATAAGTCTACTCTTAGAGGCCGTAAATTAACCAATTTGATTTACACGCACAAATTGAAAATCTAGCTCTACCTAAGGATGAAGGAGGTGAGATAGAGCAAAAGGCATATGGCTGAAGTTGTATATCGTCTCAAATCAGGCACAGAAAATGGTGTTAGTTTTGCTGTAGAACCGTTTATTTAGCCGCTTATAGTCCAATTAGAGAAACGCTGTTTTTGGCATTTAAAATTTGTTGCACTAAAAAGGCTGCCATCTTCGATTTACTAAATATTTTTCAAAATCCCTTCTTATTGCACATCTACAACATAAGACCTTTGACTACAAAATTTCAGCCTCGTAGGCGTAGTAATTCTTTTAGTTACAGCGATGAGTGAATGAGTCAGTGGTATTTAGCTTTTATAGGTATAGATTTATAATCTCTGCGAACCCATATATCTTTAAAATATTTGTTTTTTTTTCTAAAGTATGTATAGTTGTGATTATTTTTGAATGAAAGTTTTTAATTAATGCACACATTTATTCAATTTTATTCGAAGAAAATTAGCATTTTATGAAAAGAATTTTATTTTATATACATTTCGTTTGGATCGTATCGCAAGGAAACGTACAATATCTCCTGAGTAGACCGACAGCCCACGAAGGACTCCTGTGTCTACCACAGCTCGCCTGCAGTGCTGAGTAGTGACCGACAGCCCACGAAGGACTCCTGTGTCTACCACAGCTCGCCTGCAGTGCTGAGTAGTGACCAACAGCCCACGAAGGACTCCTGTGTCTACCACAGCTCGCCTGCAGTGCTGAGTAGTGACCAACAGCCCACGGAGGACTCCTGTGTCTACCACAGCTCGCCTGCAGTGCTGAGTAGTGACCGACAGCCCACGAAGGACTCCTGTGTCTACCACAGCTCGCCTGCAGTGCTGAGTAGTGACCGACAGCCCACGAAGG
Source organism: Stictocephala bisonia (assembly GCA_035578905.1). Taxonomy (NCBI): domain Eukaryota; kingdom Metazoa; phylum Arthropoda; class Insecta; order Hemiptera; family Membracidae; genus Stictocephala; species Stictocephala bisonia. The sequence goes on along the minus strand of JAQJVL010000104.1, from coordinate 1,748,355 downwards.
ACTCCGGTGTCTACCACAGCTCGCCTGCAGTGCTGAATAGTGACCGACAGCCCACGAAGGACTCCTGTGTCTAACACAGCTCGCCTGCAGTGCTGAGTAGTGACCGACAGCCCACGAAGGACTCCTGTGTCTACCACAGCTCGCCTGCAGTGCTGAGTAGTGACCGACAGCCCACGAAGGACTCCGGTGTCTACCACAGCTCGCCTGCAGTGCTGAGTAGTGACCGACAGCCCACGAAGGACTCCTGTGTCTAACACAGCTCGCCTGCAGTGCTGAGTAGTGACCGACAGCCCACGAAGGACTCCTGTGTCTACCACAGCTCACCTGCAGTGCTGAGTAGTGACCGAGAGCCCACGAAGGACTCCGGTGTCTACCACAGCTCGCCTGCAGTGCTGAGTAGTGACCGACAGCCCACGAAGGACTCCTGTGTCTACCACAGCTCGCCTGTAGTGCTGAGTAGTGACCGACAGCCCACGAAGAACTCCGGTGTCTACCACAGCTCGCCTGCAGTGCTGAATAGTGACCGACAGCCCACGAAGGACTCCTGTGTCTAACACAGCTCGCCTGCAGTGCTGAGTAGTGACCGACAGCCCACGAAGGACTCCTGTGTCTACCACAGCTCGCCTGCAGTGCTGAGTAGTGACCGACAGCCCACGAAGGACTCCGGTGTCTACCACAGCTCGCCTGCAGTGCTGAGTAGTGACCGACAGCCCACGAAGGACTCCGGTGTCTAACACAGCTCGCCTGCAGTGCTGAGTAGTGACCGACAGCCCACGAAGGACTCCTGTGTCTACCACAGCTCACCTGCAGTGCTGAGTAGTGACCGACAGCCCACGAAGGACTCCGGTGTCTACCACAGCTCGCCTGCAGTGCTGAGTAGTGACCGACAGCCCACGAAGGACTCCGGTGTCTACCACAGCTCGCCTGCAGTGCTGAGTAGTGACCGACAGCCCACGAAGGACTCCTGTGTCTACCACAGCTCGCCTGCAGTGCTGAGTAGTGACCGACAGCCCACGAAGGACTCCTGTGTCTACCACAGCTCGCCTGCAGTGCTGAGTAGTGACCGACAGCCCACGAAGGACTCCTGTGTCTACCACAGCTCGCCTGCAGTGCTGAGTAGTGACCGACAGCCCACGAAGGACTCCGGTGTCTAACACAGCTCGCCTGCAGTGCTGAGTAGTGACCGACAGCCCACGAAGGACTCCTGTGTCTACCACAGCTCGCCTGCAGTGCTGAGTAGTGACCGACAGCCCACGAAGGACTCCTGTGTCTACCACAGCTCGCCTGCAGTGCTGAGTAGTGACCGACAGCCCACGAAGGACTCCAGTGTCTACCACAGCTCGCCTGCAGTCAATTCCATTCTCTATTATTTCCACTCTGATACTTTTATCCTACCAAAACCCTGGTGGTATTACACAAAAGTGGTGTAACACAGTATAATATAAAGAACATAGTAAATATAGGAATGTATGGTAGTGTTAGAGTATAATGTGTTAAAACGTAGACTTAGAGTGAGCTGTCAGAAATTTATGTGTAGGCTATAAAGGATCATGAAGCGTGGCTGAAGGAGTAAGCAGGACGCCAGTGTGAGTTTGCGTATAATGGGTGGAAGGTCGATACACCCGCTAGTGCAGTAAGGTACCTAGGTATACTGTACAACTAAGACTGGCTGAACTAAAATTGCTACTTCTCACAGATAAATTGACATGATTGATAAGATCTGTGAGAGGTTAACAAAAATTATTCTTTTAATTGGTTAAGAAAAAAATTTAAACTGCGTCAAAGAATTTGCAATGTAAAGACTGCGTGGACTGGACATTGAGAGAAGTTTTCTCGCCAATTATCGGATGTTGGTATGGGATTACTCGTCCGATCGATTATTTAATTAGTCAGATTGAATGGAAAAAGCGAAGCTGCCAAACAAGTACTGTGTGATAGCCCAGCGCAGTGGTCGCCATTCATACACTGTGCACCTGCAAGTTACCGGTCCGCGTACCGGCTGCAAATTGCATCGCACTGTCGTTCAGAGTGATGCATTGCTGCATTTTATCGACGATTTTGTCATCCTGCTTCAACCAAGCACGGCTTGCTCTTTCGGATAAGATAGTAAAAAAAGGAAGAAAGGAAACTCTGGAAAAATCAAGGTTGCGAAAACTGAAATTAAGTAACGTTAAATTCTGTTAATCACTTATTTTCTGTTTACCTTTTAAACTCTTTTTATTTAACTTAGAAGATCTAATTTCAACCTCCTAACCAAGAATTATTCAACCGAATGGTAGTCTTCCACAGATCATTTAACCTACTTCCTTACACAGTGTTACAGATAAACCCAACCACTCCATTTTTCAAATAGTTAAGTGACACTTCCACCCACATCGTATACATAACAAATAAACCCTACAAATGATGTTATACTTTCCTTATCCAATGTTAGTTAGTTGAACGTTAGTTTCATGTCCATCTTAAGTAAATAAGAAGTAGAGAGGAATCCTTCCAATACTAGTACATATGACGTTATATTTTCATTCAACTCTTCTCCTCTACACAGATGCTAATCGAACCTACAACTACATCTCTCCCTATACACTGTACATAAATAGGTCCTCCTACGTACAGTCACAGAGTCTAACTCTATGGTACAGTATCTGACAGAAGTTTGAGAACACCATTAAAGAATACGCAAAAATGTGTCAAAACATTAATCACCTTATAACGCAAGTCAATGAAGTAGGCTATATGCAGTGGTCTACAGGGGTTTGCTGCAACTCACATGTGGTATGCCTGACGTCCTGTCACTAGTGCTATGCTGTGTGAGTTGTGATGGCCAATTACACCCTCGTGCTTGACTGAGTTGTGGTTTCCTTCATTCTCTATACTGTAATGTGTCACTCAAGTTATGCAGTGGTCTATAAAGCTACTCTTTGCTCCGTCTCTCATGCAGTATGTCCTGTCACTAGTGCAATGCTGTGTGAGGTGTGATGGCCAATTACATCCCCGTGCTTGACTGAGTTGTGTTTTCCTTCATTCTCTATACTGTAATGTGTCACTCAAGTTATGCAGTGGTCTATATAGCTACTCTTTGCTCCGACTCTCATGCAGTATGTCCTGTCACCAGTGCTATGCTGTGTGAGGTGTGATGGCCAATTACATCCCCGTGCTTGACTGAGTTGTGGTTTCCTTCATTCTCTATACTGTAGTGTGTCACTCAAGTTATGCAGTGGTCTATAAAGCTACTCTATGCTCCGTCTCTCATGCAGTATGTCCTGTCACTAGTGCAATGCTGTGTGAGGTGTGATGGTCAAATACATCCGCGTTCTTGACTGAGTTGTGATTCCTTCATTCTCTATACTGTAATGTGTCACTCAAGTTATGTAGTGGTCTATAAAGCTACTCTTTGCTCCGACTCTCATGCAGTATGTCCTGTCACTAGTGGTATGCTGTGTGAGGTGTGATAGCCAATTACATCCCCGTGCTTGACTGAGTTGTGATTTCCTTCATTCTCTATACTGTAATGTGTCACTCAAGTTATGTAGTAGTCTATAAAGCTACTCTTTGCTCCGTCTCTCATGTGGTATGTCCTGTCACTAGTGGTATGCTGTGTGAGGTGTGATGGCCAATTACATCCCCGTGCTTGACTGAGTTGTGATTTCCTTCATTCTCTATACTGTAATGTGTCACTCAAGTTATGTAGTGGTCTATAAAGCTACTCTTTGCTCCGTCTCTCATGTGGTATGTCCTGTCACTAGTGAAATGCTGTGTGAGGTGTGATGGCCAATTACATACCCGTGCTTGACTGAGTTGTGGTTTCCTTCATTCTCTATACTGTAATGTGTCACTCAAGTTATGCAGTGGTCTATAAAGCTACTCTTTGCTCCGTCTCTCATTTGGTATGTCATGTCACTAGTGCAATGCTGTGTGAGGTGTGATGGCCAATTACATCCGCGTGCTTGACTGAGTTGTGGTTCCTTCATTCTCTATACTGTAATGTGTCACTCAAGTTATGTAGTGGTCTATAAAGCTAATCTTTGCTCCGACTCCCATGCAGTATGTCTTGTCACTAGTGGTATGCTGTGTGAGGTGTGATGGCCAATAACATCCCCATGCTTGACTGAGTTGTGATTTCCTTCATTCTCTATATACTGTAATGTGTCACTCAAGTTATGCAGTGGTCTATAAAGCTACTCTTTGCTCCGACTCTCATGCAGTATGTCCTGTCACTAGTGGTATGCTGTGTGAGGTGTGATGGCCAATTACATCCCCGTGCTTGACTGAGTTGTGGTTTCCTTCATTCTCTATACTGTAATGTGTCACTCAAGTTATGCAGTGGTCTATAAAGCTACTCTTTGCTCCGTCTCTCATGTGGTATGTCCTGTCACTAGTGCAATGCTGTGTGAGGTGTGATGACCAATTACATCCCCTTGCTTGACTGAGTTGTGGTTTCCTTCATTCTCTATACCGTAATGTGTCACTCAAGTTATGCAGTGGTCTATAAAGCTACTCTTTGCTCCGACTCTCATGCAGTATGTCCTGTCACTAATGCTATGCTGTGCGAGGTGTGATGGCCAATTACATCCCCGTACTTGACTGAGTTGTGGTTTCCTTCATTCTCTATACTGTAATGTGTCACTCAAGTTATGCAGTGGTCTATAAAGCTACTCTTTGCTCCGTCTCTCATGCAGTATGTCCTGTCACTAGTGGTATGCTGTGTGAGGTGTGATGGCCAATTACATCTCCGTGCTTGACTGAGTTGTGGTTTCCTTCATTCTCTATACTGTAACGTGTCATTCAAGTTTTGCAGTGGTCTATAAAGGTACTCTTTGCTCCAGCTCTCATGTGGTATGTCCTGTCACTAGTGCTATGCTGTGCGAGGTGTGATGGCCAATTACATCCCCGTGCTTGACTGAGTTGTGGTTTCCTTCATTCTCTATACTGTAATGCGTCACTCAAGTTATGCAGTGGTCTATAAAGCTACTCTTTGCTCCGTCTCTCATGCAGTATGTCCTGTCTCTAGTGGTATGCTGTGTGAGGTGTGATGGCCAATTACATCCCCGTGCTTGACTGAGTTGTGGTTTCCTTCATTCTCTATACTGTAATGTGTCACTCAAGTTATGCAGTGGTCTATAAAGCTACTCTTTGCTCCGTCTCTCATGCAGTATGTCCTGTCACTAGTGCTATGCTGTGTGAGGTGTGATGGCCAATTACATCCTCGTACTTGACTGAGTTGTGGTTTCCTTCAGTCTCATAGTGTAATGTGTCACTCAAGTCATCTAGTGGCCTTACAACTGTCTTTATAGAGGCGACGACATCACTCATTCACAATTGAACACACTAACCGACGTCGGTATGTTGCGGAGAAAGTCGGGAGCTTGCCCGCAATCAGTTAGGTTTAATAGCATTATATTTGCGCAATAGATTAGAGTAACGTGTGCATTAAAAAAATACACCTCCAAGTATGAATAACACCACGGCTGTATTGTGACTGTAAGAAAAGATTATATAGTGAGGGCAGCGCATGAAACGTTTTATTTGATTTTAACTACTGTATATTTTACGGTGTTATTTTTAAATTGCCATATTCTAATATTTAATTTTAGTTCGAGATGAGGATTTTATGTGGATGATGGATAATTGGTGGACAGCAATGTTGATGCATATGATATATCTTTTAAATATTCATATTTTACTATCTTATGAGTTTATTTTATATCAATCAAAAGATCGTATATAACATAATATTAACATGAAATAATATATGAAAATCACCTTTTTTCCAAAATCCTGTATTATTTTATCAATGAATTTACATCCCATATTATCAATGGGTTGTTGCTTACGAGCCAGTTAGTAACGTGTGCTGAATAAGCCAAATTTATAGTGGATATAAAAATAATGATGTAAAAATAAAGAAGAATAAAAGTGACTGCTTAAAATGTTTAATTAGCAGGCATATGTTTTTATGAGGAATGTTGATATTTCACATTCCTCATAGGTAAATAAAAATTATTAACTAGTTATTATGAAACGAGCGTATTTCCTCTGTCTCTGAAAACATAACACTCCTCTTTTATAAGTTGTGTAAAACGACCTATCAATATGAATAACTCTAAAACATCTTCCTATTAATAAAAAATTGTTTAATCTTTTAAAAATGTTGTTTAAAAACAGTGATATGACAAAAACCTTTAAGGTAATATGAGTTCTTTAAGGTCAAAAGCACAAAAGCTACTTACACAGTTCTTTGTCCCCCTTGATTGTCGTGAATGTCGAGGTAGAACAACACTTCAAATTTGTACGGAATTTTCCAGCATAGTCGATCGAAATTGGCAAAACTTTCATAGTCATCAGATGATTTCAGACCTGTCTGACTTTAAGGAGGGGGGTTGGCAGTGAAAGAAATTCTGGTTACTTCAGGCCTGATGTGCTGGTTACTCAAATATAAACAAAAGTAGAATACGTTAAGCAAACAACATATACTACTACAATGAGTTAAGTTGTCTACAAAATGACATACTAAATATACTATAAATATCGGCTTGACCGCTTACCTCCAAGATGGTCTAACCCTCCAGCCCCGTCAAGGAATCTGTATCGCACACAGCCACCTGACTTCAAGAGACAGTAACGTCTTCAACAAGTAGCGGGCCTCGGCGTCGATACCATCGCCATTCTCCTGTCTAATTGTTTATCGGTGGTGGGCAATTAATGGGCCTATGGCTCCCATTCATCGGTCGGGTGTCGCACATTAGTCTCCCGTATCTCCCCTGCAGCGAGTCGCACATTTCACTCGGCTTGCCAACACCGGAAATACCTGAGATGCAGTATACGACATGTATTTTCATTTAGTTACGTTAGGGCCCAGTGATTGGGAGATTTAAGTATGATCTTGACCCACTCCCTAGCCACCCTATGTTCAATCGTGTCTCGATAAGAGTTAAGTGTGTTGCACCACTAAAGCATTATTATTTGTCAACTTTCTATTCAACCGTTTCACTGTAATTATCCCTCCCATCCATAAGTATGTCAATTATTGTCACGGTCTACATTCAATATATGGTCATATCTAAGCACACTATGGTATTGGTAATTGATACTTCGTTCACGCATTCATTCTTTTTTTTTTAATCACTGAGTTTAAAATTAAATATTTGGTATCACACTATTAATTTTCCACAATGCATTTGAAGTAAGATTATGAATCGACTATTACATGTAGTAGCAGATATTTATCTAAATGTAACGCTCTAAAACCTGTTCACTACCTGCATACGCCACGTAAGAGTATCAGGAGTATCTGAAACTCTGGGAGTAGATAATCTTTAGCCGCATAGGCTATATGACAGTATTGGTAGCATGTATAACAAATCATCACTACCTGCACATAACACGACAGTATTAGGAGTACCCGTAACTCGTAAAACAAATCATCACTAGCAGCACATAACACGAAAGTATTAGGAGCACCCATAACTCGTAAAACAAATCATCACTAGCAGCACATAACATGAAAGTATTAGGAGCACCCGTAACTCGTAAAACAAATCATCACTAGCAGCACATAACACGAAAGTATTAGGAGCACCCATAACTCGTAAAAGAAATCATCACTAGCAGCACATAACATGAAAGTATTAGGAGCACCCGTAACTCGTAAAACAAATCATCACTAGCAGCACATAACACGAAAGTATTAGGAGCACCCGTAACTCGTAAAACAAATCATCACTAGCAGCACATAACACGAAAGTATTAGGAGCACCCGTAACTCGTAAAACAAATCATCAATAGCTGCACATAACACGAAAGTATTAGGAGCACCCATAACTCTTAAAACAAATCATCAATAGCTGCACATAACACGAAAGTATTAGGAGCACCCGTAACTCGTAAAACAAATCATCACTAGCAGCACATAACATGAAAGTATTAGGAGCACCAGTAACTCGTAAAACAAATCATCAATAGCTGCACATAACACGAAAGTATTAGGAGTACCCGTAACTCGTAAAACAAATCATCATTAGCAGCACATAACATGAAAGTATTAGGGGCACCCGTAACTCGTAAAACAAATCATCATTAGCAGCACATAACATGAAAGTATTAGGAGCACCAGTAACTCGTAAAACAAATCATCAATAGCTGCACATAACACGAAAGTATTAGGAGCACCCATAACTCTTAAAACAAATCATCAATAGCTGCACATAACACGAAAGTATTAGGAGCATCCGTAACTCGTAAAACAAATCATCATTAGCAGCACTTAAAACACGAAAGTATTAGGAGCACCCGTAACTCGTAAAACAAATCATCATTAGCAGCACATAACATGAAAGTATTAGGAGCACCCGTAACTCGTAAAACAAATCATCAATAGGTGCACATAACACGAATGTATTAGGAGCACCCGTAACTCGTAAAACAAATCATCATTAGCAGCACATAACATGAAAGTATTAGGAGCACCCGTAACTCGTAAAACAAATCATCACTAGCAGCACATAACATGAAAGTATTAGGAGCACCAGTAACTCGTAAAACAAATCATCAATAGCTGCACATAACACGAAAGTATTAGGAGCACCCATAACTCTTAAAACAAATCATCAATAGCTGCACATAACACGAAAGTATTAGGAGCATCCGTAACTCGTAAAACAAATCATCATTAGCAGCACTTAAAACACGAAAGTATTAGGAGCACCCGTAACTCGTAAAACAAATCATCATTAGCAGCACATAACATGAAAGTATTAGGAGCACCCGTAACTCGTAAAACAAATCATCAATAGGTGCACATAACACGAATGTATTAGGAGCACCCGTAACTCGTAAAACAAATCATCATTAGCAGCACATAACATGAAAGTATTAGGAGCACCCGTAACTCGTAAAACAAATCATCACTAGCAGCACATAACATGAAAGTATTAGGAGCACCAGTAACTCGTAAAACAAATCATCAATAGCTGCACATAACACGAAAGTATTAGGAGCACCCATAACTCTTAAAACAAATCATCAATAGCTGCACATAACACGAAAGTATTAGGAGCATCCGTAACTCGTAAAACAAATCATCATTAGCAGCACTTAAAACACGAAAGTATTAGGAGCACCCGTAACTCGTAAAACAAATCATCATTAGCAGCACATAACATGAAAGTATTAGGAGCACCCGTAACTCGTAAAACAAATCATCACTAGCAGCACATAACATGAAAGTATTAGGAGCACCCGTAACTCGTAAAACAAATTATCACTAGCTGCACATAACACGAAAGTATTAGGAGCATCCGTAACTCGTAAAACAAATCATTACTAGCAGCACATAACACGAAAGTATTAGGAGCACCCGTAACTCGTAAAACAAATTATCACTAGCTGCACATAACACGAAAGTATTAGGAGCATCCGTAACTCGTAAAACAAATCATCACTAGCTGCACATGACGTAAGAATACACATGTAACTCTTCAAATACATCATAACTTAATCACAATATAATCATGTGTTTCATCGTACTTTTCACATTTTTTCTTTTTGTATTTTTACTATTTTTAGTGTGAAAATCACTATTAAATAAGTATTCATTCTTTCATTTATACAACTGTGTCTCGCAGTATTCATACGTATCATTTAATCTTAAAAATTAATTATTTTTTTAAACTTTAACAAATTCGCTCGAAACCGTAACGCTACGTCTTGAGTTTATTAGCTTGGTGATGACCACTTATAAGATGGAACTGCTCCATAAAGAAGGGAACTTTACACTAAACACCTAGACAACAATAAACCCACAAAGGTGATTGGGCCCTCGGTGCGTACGGGAATGTATTTCCGCGAGTACGTGACGCCTCCGTGTAACTGGATATGCAAGCCTATTATAACTGGAGACTATTTATCTCATTCATATAGTGTAGTGTGAAACAACAGCCTTGCGGCACTCCACGAAGGCTTGTTAGCGACCAATTACAGTCCCACACTACCTTTAGGCGACAAATACGTGAAAAAAACGCATCCGTTAGAAACCGGAAAGTCTGCTTACTATGCTCTATTAAAGCCATAAGTGAAGCATGAGAATCTCATTTATAAGTAAGTGTATGGCATTTTATAATGTGTGGGGAATCCTGGAATGTGTAATGCGTACGAATTGTGCTGTAATCTGAATTATGGTTTTGATAATTGGTTAGAAAGAATAGTTATCTTTATATAATTATAGAAGAACATATTTAATTAAAAATATTACTTTCAAAAGAAGGCGTAAAGAACCTACATGCTCACCTGCGAAAATCGCAGTGTTAGTGATTTATCCTCAAATTACATTTAAATAAATTCGTTTAACCTGTTTTTGTTTTTCACTGAATACTTGTAGTGTTTTGAACATAAGTTAACAAGATACTAATTTATAGATACGAATCGTTATTATATAGACTAACAGTTTTACCTATGTAGCTCAATAATGCGATATTATAGATTACAACAGTTTACCTTGTGCACGCATAGCAACAATAAGAAAGCCAATTGACGTACAAATTTATGTATCCATTCTGTCCTTTTCGCCGTCAACATTGGTTTTATTCTAATACCATGTTCCTTATTCAAGGATGTGCATTCAAGGACCTGGACATACAAGCAATGAGCTCCGGACATTTTCACAGAATAAGTGTTCTTTCTTTCAGAAGAAAGTTAAAAAAAAGGTTCCAGAAAGACCTGACCAATTAAAAATGCCTAGTTAATGGAGGTTGGATTCATTTCTATCAAATTATAAGATGACCTTTATTAGAACTCTTAGCTTCTTACGATCCATTGAAACGACAAAACATGAAACATTTTACGCTTATCAATAGAAAATGCACACAAAATTAATGAAGATTGAAGACTGAGGAAGGTGTTGGTGACTACAGAAGAGGACTCAGAAGATCTGATTTGGGCCATTGCATAAGAGAATGCCATTGGAGGGTGCGTATTTAGCCTTAACATTATCGTATGTACTTGATCGACTAAACACTAGCGACTGGCCCAAGGTAGAATCTTGACTCAACTAAACTTTATTTTTCGTTGAGTGGAACTTTAAAGCCAGTTGGCACTTTGAAAAATTAGAAATTGACTCTTAAGCATCTGATGTTACATTATACAGAGCTAACATGTGAATGTATTTTCTAAAAAATAACCGAATGAGAGGTTGAAATCGAGTTCCGACTATCGAATAAAGAGGAGAGCACCCACTTTACTTGTAATGTTCTCAGATATGACTGCTAGAAGCCTGGCGCCGCCTAGGGAAGGTGACAAGTGGTTCCTTGATAACATGTTTGTGAAGTACGGCGGACCACCCCACTCGGTCTGGACCGATGGATGGATCAAGACCATCCACAAGTGACATGTGTTATTCAAATATGTGAAGTTGATAGTTTCACTTTGGGAAAGTAGAGCTGTTTTCAGCGTTGTAAACTTGCAGATAGTAAAAATCAAACTAAGGATAACTCTCCCCCTCCCCCTAACTTACAGACACCTATTAATATTTGCTCATCCACCTTCCATAGGCGGCACACAAATGTTTGTATCCACTGCAACTTTTGTTGTGATTAATGTTATGTGAAAACTACATTTGCTTTGTACTCGTATTTAACTGGATATCAATAGAAATGGAACGCTGAATTGGAAATGCAAGGTGAAGTTATGTGTTTGTTTAATGTTAGTCGTGTAATAATAGGCATATGGCCTTTCGGTCTTTGTACAAACACCTACAGTGCTTGATGCTAGTGAATGTTTGGACTGGTTGCTAGGAATGATATTACATTAATAAACTGCTATCGTTAGATACATCTGGATTCTTTACGACAAAGCATAAAATAATAATTGGCTCTGCATAGTGAGTCATTCAAAAGTTTTTGCTTTTTAATGAGTATTGAAACAGATGTGCATGAATAGTTTTTAAACCAGTGTTCTTCACAGAAACTAAGATGTGATTATATGATTTTTTTACTGGTGCAAAGATCGTAGGATGGGCCATGGAGGCAAATTAGACGTCAAACTATTCATTAATTACGAATTTGTTAAATTATTTCCAAATTATGTCTATAGGAAAGAGCAATGAAGAACAATTTGAAGTAGCTGTTACTTATTTTTGTATACACTGAAAATACTATTTTGCAAGCGTCTTATATAGGCTGTAAAGCGGCTGGTGCCAGCTGTTAGTTATACGGCGCATTCTGGCGTTGATGCGCTGTCATGACGGCGCGGTTTATTGTTATGACTTAATTATGACAGTTGCTCTGTAATGGGCCGTTCCCAGGTCTGTCAGTGTCAGAGAGCACAGAGATTGTACAATACAGATGTATGAGTTTCACTTCACTAAGTCTTTATGCTCCCGTGGGGTCTGAGAGAAGCAATATTCAGGTCCAGTTTTGGAGAGTGCAACAGACGTATTACAACTATCTCGGACACGTTTTTCGCTATCATGACTTGACAGATTCGCCTGATTTACATAAAATAATATTTAAGTATATTTTGTTTTTTTTTTCTGAAAATTAAACATAACCACATCCGTTAATATGAATTTACTGGTTCTCCTACAATCCTTACATACATAAACATAGCTGAAAGTGGACGGATCTCTTCCATTGAATAAACAAACACGATTAATGCTCCTAATAGGCCTTACACCTTACAACGTAAACATGAATTGATTTGTAAGCCCCCTCTCCCCCGACAGCCGTAAACTGCGTTGATGAGACCTTCATCCTTCAATACGCCAACATAACTTAACGATTACACATCTTACTAAATGTACCAATGAACTGATGAATCTTCCTTCCCGACATCTGTAAACTGAGTTGATGAGACCTTCATCCTTCAATACGCCAACATAACACATATGGGTCAAACCTCATAACTTAAGGGACATAAATAAGGGCTAACTATTCTACCCTCTCTCTTCTGTCGATCTAAATCAGAACACTTTGATGATTTGGATTTAAAATAATAGTATGTATCAATTATTGAAGGAGTGACTTTAATGGTTTTATTAATGTTCATGGATGAGTGCTATGGTGCAGTTCTATTAATTTAATATGCTCACAGACATACATACACTTCCAGTGCCTTATCTATTTATGTTTTTGCTAATGAGGTACATTGTGTTAAATTGCAAAAGTTACCATTTTGATTCTTTACAAAATTAAAATTTTAAACTAAAACTATGACAAGAGTAGTTATAACGAGTCTTTTGATTGGCGCTACTCCCTGTTTAATATGATTAATTTTTACAAAATACTGTAGTAAAAGACGCAATGAATGCTGACGCTGTTCGGATCTTTTCCGTTAATTCACTACCATTACTTTTTTTGTTTCCGTTACTTCACTACCACTTAATAAATATGTTATTTCTCTAAAAACTGTTCCGCAATAATTCTTTACGTTCACTGTGGTATTCCTTATGCGCTCGGAATCCGATATCGTTGGCCTTATCTTATCGCTTTCCAAGATCTTACATAAGGAAAGCGCATTCGGCGTTAAGTCGATCATTGGATATACCAGTTTGTGATCAAATTTAGGAGCCAGCTAACCCGACCTTAACCGTAATTGCGATAAAAAAGTAATGGTAGTAAAGTAACGGAAAAGGTCCTGCTGTTTAAATCTGAGTTTTTTTATCTTAGACATAGTTGTCTTACATAGCTAACTGGTGTTTCTGAACAAACGACGCTTGAGTTAGAGGCGAGAAGGGTCAGATATGCCTAAGTACCTCAATGTAAGGAGAAGCGATAGCGGCAATGGACTGGAGTGGATGTAAGTATGGGAACCCACGGTGTCACACTGTGTTAGATAACAATAACAGCCTTTTAAAAGGCGTCTGCTATGACTCCATAGACCTTCCCATGTAAGGTTGTCTAACATTACTCACTGGTGTTTCTAAATAATTGACGTTTGAGTTAGAGGTGAGAGGGGTAGATAGGTCTAAGTACCTCAATGCAGACCTTTTAAAAGGCATCTGCTATGACTCCATAGACCTTCCCATGTTAAGGTTGTCTAACACTACTCACTGGTGTTTCTAAATAATTGACGTTTGAGTTAGAGGTGAGAGGGGTAGATTGGTCTAAGTACCTCAATGCAGACCTTTTAAAAGGCATCTGCTATGACTCCATAGACCTTCCCATGTTAAGGTTGTCTAACACTACTCACTGGTGTTTCTAAATAATTGACGTTTGAGTACTTTACGTTTGAGCATAGGTGAGAGGGTTAGATAGGTCTAAGTACCTCAATGCAGACCTTTTAAAAGGCGTCTGCTATGACTCCATAGACCTTCCCATGTTAAGGTTGTCTAACACTACTCACTGGTGTTTCTAAATAATTGACGTTTGAGTTAGAGGTGAGAGGGTTAGATAGGTCTAAGTACCTCAATGCAGACCTTTTAAAAGGCGTCTGCTATGACTCCATAGACCTTCCCATGTTAAGGTTGTCTAACACTACTCACTGGTGTTTCTAAATAATTGACGTTTGAGTTAGAGGTGAGAGGGGTAGATAGGTCTAAGTACCTCAATGCAGACCTTTTAAAAGGCGTCTGCTATGACTCCATAGACCTTCCCATGTTAAGGTAGTCTAACACTACTCACTGGTGTTTCTAAATAATTGACGTTTGAGTTAGAGGTGAGAGGGTTAGATAGGTCTAAGTACCTCAATGCAGACCTTTTAAAAGGCATCTGCTATGACTCCATAGACCTTCCTATGTTAAGGTAGTCTAACACTACTCACTGGTGTTTCTAAATAATTGACGTTTGAGTTAGAGGTGAGAGGGTTAGATAGGTTTAAGTACCTCAATGCAGACCTTTTAAAAGGCATCTGCTATGACTCCATAGACCTTCCCATGTTAAGGTTGTCTAACACTACTCACTGGTGTTTCTAAATAATTGACGTTTGAGTTAGAGGTGAGAGGGGTAGATAGGTCTAAGTACTTCAATGCAGACCTTTTAAAAGGCGTCTGCTATGACTCCATAGACCTTCTCATGTTAAGGTTGTCTAACATTACTCACTGGTGTTTCTAAATAATTGACGTTTGAGTTAGAGGTGAGAGGGGTAGATAGGTCTAAGTACCTCAATGCAGACCTTTTAAAAGGCATCTGCTATGACTCCATAGACCTTCCTATGTTAAGGTTGTCTAACACTACTCACTGGTGTTTCTAAATAATTGACGTTTGAGTTAGAGGTGAGAGGGGTAGATAGGTCTAAGTACTTCAATGCAGACCTTTTAAAAGGCATCTGCTATGACTCCATAGACCTTCCCATGTTAAGGTTGTCTAACACTACTCACTGGTGTTTCTAAATAATTGACGTTTGAGTTAGAGGTGAGAGGGGTAGATAGGTCTAAGTACCTCAATGCAGACCTTTTAAAAGGCGTCTGCTATGACTCCATAGACCTTCCTATGTTAAGGTTGTCTAACATTACTCACTGGTGTTTCTAAATAATTGACGTTTGAGTTAGAGGTGAGAGGGGTAGATAGGTCTAAGTACCTCAATGCAGACCTTTTAAAAGGCGTCTGCTATGACTCCATAGACCTTCCTATGTTAAGGTTGTCTAACATTACTCACTGGTGTTTCTAAATAATTGACATTTGAGTTAGAGGTGAGAGGGGTAGATAGGTCTAAGTACCTCAATGCAGACCTTTTAAAAGGCGTCTGCTATGACTCCATAGACCTTCCTATGTTAAGGTTGTCTAACATTACTCACTGGTGTTTCTAAATAATTGACGTTTGAGTTAGAGGTGAGAGGGGTAGATAGGTCTAAGTACCTCAATGGAGACCTGTTAAAAGGCATCTGCTATGACTCCATAGACCTTCCTATGTTAAGGTTGTCTAACATTACTCACTGGTGTTTCTAAATAATTGACGTTTGAGTTAGAGGTGAGAGGGGTAGATAGGTCTAAGTACCTCAATGCAGACATTTTAAAAGGCATCTGCTATGACTCCATAGACCTTCCTATGTTAAGGTTGCCTAACATTACTCACTGGTGTTTCTAAATAATTGACGTTTGAGTTAGAGGTGAGAGGGGTAGATAGGTCTAAGTACCTCAATGCAGACCTTTTAAAAGGCATCTGCTATGACTCCATAGACCTTCCCATGTTAAGGTTGTCTAACACTACTCACTGGTGTTTCTAAATAATTGACGTTTGAGTACTTTACGTTTGAGCATAGGTGAGAGGGTTAGATAGGTCTAAGTACCTCAATGCAGACCTTTTAAAAGGCGTCTGCTATGACTCCATAGACCTTCCTATGTTAAGGTTGCCTAACATTACTCACTGGTGTTTCTAAATAATTGACGTTTGAGTTAGAGGTGAGAGGGGTAGATAGGTCTAAGTACCTCAATGCAGATATTTTAAAAGGCGTCTGCTATGACTCCATAGACCTTCCTATGTAAAGTTGTCGAACACGACTAACTGGTGTTTCTGAAGAAACTACGCTTGAGTGTTTGAGTTAGACACGATAAGGGTCAGATAGGCCTAAGTACCTCAATGCAAGGAGAAGCGACAGCGGCAATGGACTGTAGTGGATGTAAGTATGGGAACCCACGGTGTCACACTGTGTTAGATAACCTTGTCTTCTATGAATCCGTGAATCTTCTTTCATGCACCTCATTTGTTGAAGCAACTGAATGAAAATCGACCTTCTTTATAAAGTTTGGTCAAACAATTAAATCATTGACGTTATATCTATGTGAATTGGATTGGATTGGATTGGATATGTGAATAAAATGTGATTACACAATATAGTCAGTTTAGAAAGAAGAGGAAGGCCTCATTGCCAACGGTCATAACTGGCGTTACAAAACACTATTGCTGAATCTACAAAAATTATGTTTACCTTATCTATTTATTTACTATTCGTTTTAATTTAATTAGTATTCGTGATAGGTTTAATGTGTTATTTTAAAGAATTTATTTTAAAATGTCATTAAAATTGTTAACATTGTTTTGCAGGATGGGAAGCGGCTCTTCATCGGAGCACCCGGAAGCTGGTACTGGCAGGGTAAGTACTTTAACATTTCCCCGGAACTGCTTTTTCCTGTGGAATGTGTAAATACAAGCATTATGCACAAGATGAGTGCTCGATAACTGTTACACTAAATCCTTGTGTGGGTTCGTTTAAACAGCAACTGCATTCTCTTACTTCTTTCCACTATTCGTGATGTCAAATACTCGTATTTAATTGTATTGTTTCACTAATTAATGTATGTTTGGAAAATATAATTAGGTAATATTATTGCCAATATAAGGAAGATCTTACTCTTATAATAGTTAATTCAGAATATATTAACCTAATTAGGATTAGCAAGTATTTTTTTGCGTGGAAGAAAATTGTTAGTAATTTGACAAATGAATTTTCAGTAGAATGGAAATAGGCCAACAGTTACCGAAATTTCTTATTGTTGTTTAATTACAGAATTTCTTGCATTAAATAAGAATAAAATGTTTATGAATCAAAATTGTACATACGGCAACAATCAAAGTTGTTAATTTTGTTGCCTTTCACCATTTACTCACGAATGCGGAATTAATGTTCAGAATGTTGTAATTAAGTTCTTACTCACATTACATTTTCATTTATTAAATTGGCACTATTTTATGACGATATATGTTTTAGTCGAGTTACTAGAACTTTGTTAGTGATATAGTAATTGATTATGTTTTATATTTTTTAAATATTTATTTGTGAAAAAATATAAATAATCATCATTGATACGTTAACATAAGAAAAATTAATAACCTCAACATTTGTTTAGTAAAAGTGTATTTATTCTTAAATTAGTAGGCTACTTTTTCTTCCGTGCCCAAGTGACATCAGGTGAAAGCCAACCGAAGTGGTTTCAATAAGGATAATGTCCTGACCCCCTCCAGAGCCTGGGCGTTATGTAGAGTAGCAACCTGCAACAAGAAGCCGACCTGCATAAATCTGAGCTCACACAAAAGGCAAATTTAAAAGTCGACCAAGTGACAATAGGCTAAACTTCTGTAAAAAGAGAAATCGAGCTCACTTCAAGGGTCGCGTTATAGGCGATTCAATTTTCCATTTTAATGAATAATTTATGAGTCGCTTGAACGATTCTGAGCTCACTTGGTAAAACAATGGTCTTCCAACTCCTGCGATCGTCTGCTGTCGGATATTTTCCTTTGCCGCGCCGATGTAAGTAGTTTTTAAAATGATCTAGTTTTTGGTGACGGATTGAAATGGGTCGTTAATTTTCGGAATGTTACGACTTACTTGTGTTTGTTTTTAATATTGCTATGTTTAAACCTTAGTGAGTAAAATGTTTTATTTAAATTGAAAATAGTTCCAAGTAAGAAAATATATTTTTTCGAGTCTTGTCTATTAATTCTCAATATCCATTTTCTGTGGGAAAGTATATGTTAATTTTTTTAAAAAGCTAATAAGAAAATTAATATTTGATTTTTAACAATTCAATGACTATATGTGTATTCGACACTATTTGTAGGCGTAAGCCGTGTAAAAAATAAATAGACTTGTAATAACCCACCCATCACCACTGAACAAGAATAGGTGGGTGGGAGGGCCATCACCATTGAACGAGTATGGGTGGGTGGAAGGGTCATCACCACTCAATGTATATGGGTGTGTGAAAGCCTCATCACCACTGCATTTGTGTATTACAGTAGACTCTCAATAATCCAACACATATGGATCATGACCTTGTCGGATTGTAGAAGATTATGGATTACTGAAGGTATCATTATAAGAAGGACAAGTAAATCATTTATAAGGTCATGGTTGATAGTTATATTTTTTATTGTATGCTTTCAAAATAGTAATCATATTATGGGGTAAACCACATAATCGTGATGTTTCACGCTCACAAATCCAAACACCGTCTCAGAATGCATGATCACCTTGTATGTAGCATGCACTGGCTTGATGTATCATGTGACAATATATCTAACTGTGTGCACTGTTATTGTGTTGTTCGTGATTACTCCCTGTAAGGTAACATTTGAGATAGTTAGTACAGGTACTGAATAGTTTGCGTTCCCGGGCCTCGAACGAATCACATTTTTTTTTTTTTTTGTAAGTGTATTAATTAATTATTTAACACGCATTTCTCTTGTAAACTATTCTTTAACGTCATCGCGAAGTACTTAACTTTGTAAGTCATTTACTTCTTGTTCTATAACATTTGGAAAGCTTCACACTTAATCGATCACAAATCATACAATGATTTTTCGCGTCAAAATTAATAGTAGGCTAATTTAAAAAACGAACTTCTACATTCTCTGAGGAAATAATAATGTTATTTTATCGCACCAGACATTTAAGATCAGCTGCAGACATGCCAGTGAGTCGAGATCGTGCCATCGACGCAGTGGATTTGACACCACCTGGGCCAAAGGTCGCCAACAAACTTGTTCCGTGAAATGTATTGCACTTGTCATTAAACGCAGCTATCATGACGTCTCGCTGTCTAATGAACTCAACGACCTTATCAGGCTCACACTTCTTCTGACTGGCCATCATTTTTGTTTTGTTTTTTGTGATCTAGAGACAACGTATATTTAATGCTACTACTTTTTTTTATATATTTATTGCCACCACTTTCCCGGGAGTGAGTTCAACAGTATCTGTATTTTTGTGGATATTCCATCACTTTTTACAGAAAAGGGGGTGTTATTCTTTGGGTTATTCTCTGTAGGCTATAATGTTACAGTCCTTAGGTTGTCCAGGACATACCTTCATCTACTCATTAAAGTGACACATTTTTATTAATATGACAGAGATGAATCAATATTGTGGAAGGGACACAATAAACAATACAGCTGACTGGCAATCACTAAGCAAACGAATCTCTGGAAGAATAACATTAACATATTGTTGTGCTTAAATTATTTTATACTCGTATACAAGGTCGTATAGAGACGCAAAATCATCTTCTGGTTGTAATGCAGCTGTTTGTAAATAGTTTTAATTTGGGACATCTTTAATGGAACTACTGTATTGCCTGGGAGTAAATTTAATTATTTAAATATCAGTATTATAAAACCGCACAAACAATAAACTTGACAAAGTTTGAGCTATACAAGTAGGGTATGTGCGAAAAAGTAGATTTACCTACGTTTTACAATGTTTTAAATTTTCAGAAATCTAGAACTGCTCTTAAATTGTTAAACTTTTATTTTTAAAGTGTAAAGTAATTAAGAATTATCATCATGTACAGTTGTCTAAAGTATTGTATCTAGGTAGGGATTGGAGAAACAGGTTGTACATTTACAGATTATAAGAAAACACTATCTTTTGCTGTATTTAATCTATAAAAGATAATTTTTATATTCATAAATAATCTCGTTTGGCAAAATATGTATGAATAATATCCATTAGCACAAAAACAACATTTTTCCATTCTTCTTAATTTGAGTCTGTTCTGCTTTCAAGAATTTTAAGTTTTAGACTCTGAAATAAAATGTAATGGTTTATACACACAGCAGTTTTTGTTGTGCTAAAATATGTACATTATTTATTAATATTTGTCAATTAACATTCTTAGTGATACCAAACAAAAGATGTGTTTTCTTCATATATCTATCTTGATGCATGTTTTGCATCTATTTTGTTATTGTTTACTGTTTGTTTTATATATTTACTTGTGATTGATTCTATCTGTACATGTGCTTGGACAAAACTGTTTGGCATGTTCTTGTCACTTTGCAACTATTTCAATTTGATTGCAGATATATCTTCTTTCAGCTTTTGGGGTAACTATGTATTTTGGTCTTTCAGGTATTGAGTTCTGCTTTGGGTTTTATGGGGTGTAGCTATATTTTTTCTATCATTTTGTAAAGGATAGCTTTCATTATTGGTACAAAATGAATTTATACATTCACATAAATAGTGCTGTTTTTCAGTTAAAAAAAAAAAAATTATTTCATGGTAATAACTTGGAATTACTGAAAAATACATTTGAATAACTAAGATGTATATAACCATTGATTATATAAACCTACAATAGATAAACCATCTAATAGGAATATTTGTGGCAGTAATTTTGTTAGTTTGTGTATAATAAAATCAATTATATAACTAATATAATTAAAAAAAGAAAAAACAAACTCACGCCAGCATTAAAAAAATTAAAATAAATTTGTATCACTACCTAAAGTTAGGATTTTGATAGAGGATTTTAGATCTTTTCATATTGGGTGTAGAAATATTTCAAAACAACCGACTATTTTTTTTTCCAATAAAGGAAATGGAAACTACAAATAATAAAATCAGTTAGATACTAGGCAGCTACTTTTTGGAACACTTTTTTTATTTTACAACTATGGAAGGTGCCTTGTGGAAATTATCATCAGCATTCCTTTAGGAAGCCTTTGTCTTGTCATCCATCACTTAAATGAATATAAATCACTAAATTGTATGCCACAAATTGACATTGTATCATCAAGAAATCACTCTTCAGAAAATAGATACTGTTTTTGAAGGACTGCAGACCTCCCAACCGATACAAATTATGATGCGGGATACAACTTTGAATGCATCAAATATGAATTGGTACTCATCACAATTTTAATCATTAAACTTTACATCAAATACTGTCTTCATTTGTTTAGTTAAGAAAATATTTAAGTAAAATAAAATGTTCAAAATAATTTAAATTAATTGCAATCTTTTTAATTCTTTATAAATTTTAATTGCTTTCTTCGCTGTTCTGAGTAGCTTTCTTTAATATTGGATTAAAATGTTTATTTTTTTTATGCCAACTTCACAGTTATGATTGACAACAGAATTTCTTCTAAATTGAAAGTGAAACGGGAATATGTCTTGTTCTTCTTAATCATCGATAATGCCGTTTCTTGGGAGACGTTAGGATGAGTTAGTACTATAGTCGCTGCTACAACATTTTTTAAATGATCAAAATATTCAAACGAATAACAACTTCCTTTTTGAAAAATAATCCCCAGATGTAGTCCATTCTAATCTGACCTCCTTTATCTTTAGCTGCTTCTCAGACGTCTTTATGGACGTCTTCATCTTCCAAAAATTTGGTAGTTAGTGAAGTCCTCAGCCAACTGCCAACTCAGTGTGTGAAAATGGCAGTCCTATAGTGTGAAAATCCCTTATGGCTCATGCTTGAAATGCAGGAGTTTTCTATTTTGATGCTTGTGAGAGCGGGAATCCATGGTAATTTGCGAGTGACTCCTGCTATTTGCGGGAGAGTTGGTAGGTCTGGGATTGAAAATTGGCTGATATTGGTTTTAACTTAATTCTTGCCAATTTTTGTGTTAAAGTAAATTTCTGAATAGTTTTTATTTATTTTTTTGTTTTGTTACCGGTACCTAAACAAAATTTAAAATTCAAACTGGTTATAAAGAACAGTTTTATTAGAGTTTTATACAATTGTAAAAATAATGAATTATTTTATTTATTTTTCATAAAAATAAAGTTATTTACAGTGTTAAAAAGGTTTTAAGTTTCACAAACTGCCTTGCCGCCCCTGAGAACAGGCTCAGACAGCCTTCCCGTGATAATAACGTCAGCAGGCTAAAACATGCTTTTCTAGTTCAACTTTACGCCCCCCTTAACAATAATCTTTCAGCAAATTTTGGTTTAAAATAAACTGTCTTCCTTCTTTAGTTTGGTAGTGAGCCAATCTAGTGCAAAAGACCCCCACAGCTTTGGTGAAGATTTTTTCAATAATGAAAAGCAATCTCTTGCAGAATTTTACTTGTCATCTAATTTAAGATGGTCTTCTTTTCTAAACACTGTAATTATTTAGTTAAATAGTAAGTAATTAATAATCTGTGGTTTTTGCAGACCATCCAGTTTCTCCTTTTCAGCTGATCAATTTAGGAAGAAACCTTAAATACAAATAATGACTCATTTGTTTGAATATAACTTTTCATATTCTAATAAAATACCAAAAATGTTAAAGAAATGTATCCTAATGTATTTTTGTAGCTACAATTGACTTAAAACCATCATCAGGAAATTGTCAATCCTCAAAGTGCTCTAATTGTTGACAGAGAGATTAAACAGGTCTGCAATTAGAGGTATTCGTTTCCATTAATTATATTATAAATTTAAAGTAATGTATCACAAGCTATAGGCTTCCATGAGGAGCATAGTTTTGAGAAGACGTCATCTGTAAGTGTGTAATAACAACAAGTTGTTCCAAAAAGTAGGTGCCCACAACATAACAAGATTTATAACTATCGAATTTTTTTTTGTCTCTTGGAAAAATAAGATTCGAGTGTTTCCACATGTTTAATATAGTCTGTATCTGAAGTACCTATCTATCACAACAGTTTGTAAATTTTTCAAATTTAAAATTAAATCTAAATTAAATGAGAGTTGTATTTTCAGAATACAACCACAAGCTGTAAAATTGATATAATTTTAATCTCAAAACCTCAGATAAGGCTGTTTGTTAAGAGAGAAAATAAAATTAAAGAAGAATCCTTGGAGTGAAAAAGTCATATATACATATTACCAGTGTCTTGAAAACAAGTTGATTACTTGACTACACTGATCTTAAATCAATTAGTCAAACTAATATGCATATTCTTCCCTAAGTCAAGAATATCTAAGTCATATTCCTAAACTGTCAAAGAAGTATAGAAGTTAATTTCCAGATTAGGCGAATAACTGCTAGGTTTTATAAATGTGTAGTCATAAAAAACTATTGTTTTGAAACTAATAATGATTTATTTTTGTAGATTTTCTATAAAAAATGGAACTTTGGTTTACTTTTTTCCAGTTATTTGTTAGGACAGTTTTTTAGGTCATGTTGTTTCCAGGTCAGGTCCACTCATGTGACTCCTACGCCCGCCTCCCCCGCCTCTTGCCTCCACGCTACGTCATACTCAGTGACGAAGGTAAACCCCCCTCCCTCTCGGCTGAGGGATGTAACATGCTTTTATTTTGCTTGATGACCCCAATTAATTAATTAATCTCTCAGTCATTTATTTACTAAACATGAAAATAAATTACATCTAAGTTAAAAATGACCCAGTTTATATAATGAAGTTATGTAAGATTCTATACATTAATTCATTTTGAACATACTTACATAACATTCCAACCTGTTAATATATCATTTAATTACAATATAAAATTGAACATATTATACAGAATTATTTAAGAAAAACGTATTAAATTGTTTTATAGATATGTCAAATTGTTTTTGTAAGAAGTGGGGTCTAATTCTATTTAAAACAATGTTCTCCAAAAAGTATATAACATTTTAATATTGCTGATTATTTAATATCTGTATTTATATGATTAGACTATTATAAAAGAACTAAAGTTGGTAATACCATATGTCAATTAATGCCACTGACCATTTATTCTTTACTTATGTATTCTTCAAGAAACAAATAAAATTGTGGCCAAACCAAATAAACAATATCTCCAAATTAATGATGGGTGTAGTTTCGCTTTATCAGATTTTGTTTTACAAATATCCCTATGGATTATATAACTGATTTTAGATCACATGATGGGGTGAAAACTTTTCTCATCGAGATATATTCACAAAACAGTATTTTAACTCATGCTTTCTAATCAAATAGACTAACAGCGTTGTAAGACTAGACAAATCCATATTTAATTAACAGAGCCAAACCGTAGTACTAAAATAATATACTATAATTATTAGCAATACTATGTTTATTTCAGCTATAAAAACATTTTTACAAAAACCTGTCCAAACAAACAAGAACAATTGCATATAATTAAGTTAAAATAAGTTTTGTTTATACAGTATTATTTTTGCTGCATTGAAATATCTTGTGGTAAATCAGCAATTTTCAACTGTTTTAGTTTTACCATAATTTTCTTTTTGTGTGCACTCTTGTTGGAATATTCTTCTCTCTGTTTAGTTTCATATTGCATGGATTGTACTGCATGGTTGCACATGTTTGGTGAATGCTTGTATCATAATGACTGTTTTATTCCTTCATTACACTGTTTTCTTGTATATAAACTGTAAACTGTTGTTTATGGGGTTGTTTTAACGGGAGTGATGGACACATTTGTATATTATCAGAGGTATGCACCTCTTCTTTTCAACCAAAATTTGTAAAGTTTAGTTGCTTATTTGGTAATTAGATTTGTTTCAAATATTTTCACAACATTTCTATTTTTATCATGGTAAGTCATCACTCCTTTTGAAACATTTTAGTATTTATATTAACTTATTTTAAATAACAAATAGTATACATTTTTCTATATTTAATAAATGTAAATAATGTATATATGAATTTTTATTGTTTCTTTGGTTTTTATTTTAAGCTTGGAAATTTCGGTTTTATTTAAGTGTACTGCTTTTTTATTTTCAAGATACTGTATTTTACAACACAAATATACTCATAAATACCTTTCAGTGCCAACATTGCCACTTGTTAGTCACAATATTTATAGTTATCAACTTTCTACTGATCAAATTTTATTTCATGATAGTTAGTAGTTAGTTTTACTTTTTCAAGTACCAGTGGTGTATTCTTAACATTATTCTTATCTTACTTACACTTACTGTATCGCTGTAAATTTAACAGTGAAGAGACTTGAGACTAGCTGTTTTATTCATAATCATATGTTCTCTGTCATAACTGTTGCAACAGGTTTTGGCACTTTACAACTTGTAAATTCTAAAGCGGGCGGCCGATCACAACTGAGACTCAAAGTCTTGTATAAATGACAGATCCTTCTCTTTGATTTTGACCAAATTGAAACAATACACCAATGACAGTGAAGTGTATTGTTTTAATTCTTGACAAAGATTTATTTTGATACTGATTTAGCTATAATTGTTATTCATTATTCATTAGTAAGACACAGATCATCTTAATAATATGTTAATAATAATGAATAACATCGTTATCCATTTGTTATTATAATCCAATTTTCTACATTTCTGTTCTGAAATGCTTAATTTGTATGATTTGTTAAGAAATACTTTTGTATAGTTTTGAAAAAAAAAATAGTCTACTTTCGTTCAAAACAATATAATGACAATGTTCAAAATCAATTGATGAATCTGGAGTTTGTATAAAAGTATAAATTTCGGTAAGTTTTAATGAAATTTATATTACTATGATTGACTTAAAATTTATAAACTAGCTGTTTTTAAAAATTTCTAATTAAAATAAAAAATTTATATTCAAAAGTAATCTAGAGCACGAAAAACATTTATCTCCATGAAATATCTTTTTCATTGGTACCTATGACTATGAACACCACTGTGTCACCCAGTTTCTTTGATTTTTCTGATAAAAACTTACCTAAACTCATTAGCAAGCAATATTTTTATTTAAATCATATAATGGAAAAATACAATGTATATATTTTATTTCTTTATTTAGTATAAATGTACAGTCTAGTAAAACATCAAATGCCTGTACAAAGAAACTAATGAAATGGTGACTATAGTTATTATAATAACTTTACGTAAACTGATGGATGAAGCATATAAACATGAAATTATATTGCAGGGCAAGTTATATCACAGAACCTGTATAGTCGGCCTGAAGTTATAGACAGCAAGCAGGGCCCAGCTACAGACGATGACTCCTACCTTGGGTATTCTGTCGCAGCGGGAGACTTCTCCGGTGGTGGAGGTCAGAATGACGTGGCCGTCGGCATGCCAAGGGGCGCTGGACTGCTAGGAAAGGTGAAGGGAGTGAACTTATTTTGAATTAGTTAAAAAAAAAATCATCCTTAGAAAACCGTGTTGTCTAAGGATGATTTGTTGACTCAAATTTTAAAATACCATATATATTCTTGGTTAACTTTCCTTATGTGTTAATAAATAGGCCCTTATTCACTCACTCTTCATTCATTTATAAGACGCCGATCGTCAAGATATGGGCGAATATAAGAGGTGAATGAGTGTAGATAAACGAGTATAGTCATTGTTACTATCTGAGTTCGACTTAGCTCAGAAAGGACTTTTTATTAATAGCCCAATAGCAAGGGCAACTATGGGACCTACAGCTTCATGAGGAATCCAAGCCAAGTAGTATTGTTCTGATTTTCAGCTAACTGAAAAGTCTAACACTCAATTCTCATCCCCAAACAACATCCAAATCTTGACTACTATCCAACATAGACATCCCAGACTTCTCTGGTAGTGTCCACTTTGATGGCAACCATTGAGGGGATGCTGTGTCGGTATTAAGAGGACAGTATGAAACCTATCACCTACAATCTCCCATACACTTTGTCCCCAAGTAGCTGGCTTACAGCTCTGGACCACCAGTTCCAACTTAAGAATAATAAATTAATTTTTTTATTTATTATTTTATCAACTATATCTCTACTCATCTTTACCGATTTGTGGCATATACCCATTACAGTATGTGTCTAAGACAATTCATTGTAACAGCTGTTTCTTTTCAACTGGTTTGGCTGTTTGGTTGTGTAAAACATTGAATGTTTGTAAATTTCACCCTTAGGTAGTCTGAGTTATGGGTCTAAGGTTCTACGTTCTAGTCTCTTCTAGTAATGAATACAAATCTCCATGAAAACTGCAGACCTCATGTTAAAAATTCAGCCTGGTGCAGAGCTTGAGAATGCTAGTTCAATCAGTGCCCGGTAGATCGTGTGGGGCATATTTTGAAGACAATGTGTATGAGAGAACGCCTATGCCGGTAACTGTCTTTGTCACATCTCACACTGCCTTTACTCTAAGCAGGGCACTCTCGGGGTATCTTATTAGACCTAAAGAACACAGGCTGACTTTTCACCGTAAGGTCTGTTCTTTTAACAGGAATTTTTATTCAATAATACTAGGCTGGACAAAAACCCTTATCAATTATATTATTATTATTTTTTCAGGTTGTAAACTGCTTTAATCCAAAGATGACTAAAGTATAAAGATTTTGTTACGTTCTGTTACCAAGCTGTGTTCGTAACTAGCAATGCGTTTTATTAAATTAAATCATTGGGTCTTATAAATTACTAATGAATATGTAATTAAACACGAATATTTTTTATATGATATATCCAATGTATTAATATTCCTGTAGATCTTTACGTTTAATTTATGAGGGTAAAAGCTTTATTGTTAAAATAATGATTATTATGGAAAATTAATAAAACATATATGATTAAAATGAATTTCTTTACGTAGCGTTTATAATAAATTAAACTCAAGCAAGGTTGATTGAAACTATCAAAACCACAAATCTTACAGATAGTGCTGTACTCGTGGAATATAACCAACCTACAGAACATCACAGGCGAACAGCTGGGGGCATACTTTGGGTATTCCCTGGCCGCAGTGGACATGGATGGGGACAGGCTGGATGACTTGGTCATCGGGGCTCCACTCTACACTGATCTCAGCAATAATGAGGGCGACTACGAGACTGGCCGAGTGTATGTCGTCTACCAGGGTCGAGGGGTGAGTATGTTGTCCAACTTCGGTTAGAGTGAAGGTGTGCAAATGTGTGTGTGGATTAAAATATATACAGTACCTATAAATTCAGCAAGGGAGATCTTGAGATCCGCATTTTATGAATTTTTATTAACTAAGCAATAACTTATATCTTTGAATAAGTAAGAATAATTAAAAGAAAATTCTATGTATTGATAAATGGCTCTACATTTTTTACTCTTTTAAAATGTTGGAAATAGTTATATGATTTATCACTTAATAACTCATTTTATATAATATCTCAAAATATTGTATGTATTGTTTTGACCTACACTTTCAAATACTTTGATAAAAACTCAATAATAAAAGTATCACTACATTTTAAACTGGTAATGACAATGAAGAAAGACATTTATTTAGCTTCAAGTAAAAATTTTAGAAAACATACTTTTGGAATGTAAAGCGATATTTTCTTCAGATGAAAATGAAAAAGATTCTTTGTTTTTGTCAGCAATCAAACCAGGAAAACTTAAAACCTCTTCATGTTATTCTGTTTTATAGATGACCTCTAACTCTCTGTGGGTATGGCTGTGAATTGCTGATATTTTTAAACAAGAAGTACGTGCATATTCTAAACATTATATGTTTTCTGATATGTAATTCTCTTTTTACAGTCTCAAAAGTTCCGATCCATGAACACAAGAGATGGTGTCAACTCAAAGTCCAGGTTTGGGCTTGCTCTAGCATCTTTGGGTGACATCAATAAAGATGGATATGGAGGTATTCAGCCACATTCTCAGTTAAACCTTTCATAATAACCATAATAATAATAATAAATCCTTTATTGCATAGACAATCTTATTTAGGGGGCACCCGAGGTGCGACATGGACTACCTGAGGGTCATAATTGGACACTCGAGGTGCGACATGCAGCGAAAGAGAACCCAAAACTAACACTCGAGGTGCGACATGGCGCTTAGGTTAGGTTAGGTTAGGTTAGGTTCGGTTAGGTTAGTATTGAAATAAAAATAATTGTATTTCCGGAAAATATTGATTCCTTTTAAGTGTGAAAGTTTGTATTTAATTACACTAGTTATTGAAATGGTGTGACTATCCTAGTAACGTAGGTCCTATTTTGTATGTATATATATATATATATATATATATATATATATATATATATATTTATGGACACAGAGAGAGAGCGTGTCTACAACCCCGCAACCCTTCGCCGGGCTACCTGAGGTGGCATGTCGAACCTCGAGTGCCAGTTTTATGGCCCTTTGGGTCGCTGGGATTAACACAGGTAGTCCATGTTGCACCTCGAGTGCCACCCTTATTTACATTGTATCGCAAACGTCAAATAGTCAGTTAAAATGAAATTAACTTAAGGCCCTATCTAAGACATTCATTCATTACAACAATTACATACAAACATACATACAAGTGGGGCATTCACACAAAACAATCTATAGTGTTTGTAACACCCACAAAGTCAACGGTATGAGTCTAGTCAATTAAGTTGGTCTCCCAGTCATGTGCTAGGAACCATATTACTTTGTGTGGTTATGAACAATATAAGCTAATTCACATTTTCCTTGATCAAATATAATTTAATTGGTTGAATATTTCTTCTATAGTTTGATTCAAATAAATTCTAGTTCTAAAAGAATACCATTGGCCTATACATATATTTGCCATTTGTCTAAAAATTAAACATCTAATATAAATTATATTAAATTAGAATAACTTAATTTCTTATCTGCTATATTTATGAAGAATTCTTATGCATTATAAATTTCTCATATTATTTTCATTTATTATATTATATTTAATGGTACAATAAACACTAACAATGTTTATTGTATTATATTAAAACAATTGTTAATTTGTAGTTTGAAGATGAAAATAGTTGTCTTATGTGATTGTTAACATGTTAGAGATTTGCTATCCTTTGTTTCAGAAAACAAAGATAGAAATGCTTAAACACTAGGAGCGTTAGAAATCTCCAATATAAAACCAACAAATAACATTAAAATGAAATTTATTTGCATAGTAGAAATAAAATATCCATAGTTTAATTTTTATATATGTAATTTTAATAGATGTGGCGATTGGCGCGCCCTACGATGGTCCACAAGAACGGGGAGCAGTCTACATCTACCACGGCTCGGAAGCAGGTATACGGGAGAAACCGTCTCAGGTGATTCGTACATCAGACCTCGGACTTCCATTGACCACGTTTGGCTTTTCACTGTCTGGAGGAGTGGATATGGATGAAAATCAATATCCTGATCTCATTGTTGGTGCCTATGAGTCAGACACAGCTGTGTTTTTGAAGTATGTTAACTTATGATTAACAGTAGAATTAGTTCATAATATAATAGTTAAATTGTTTAACAAGAGCTCTTAGAGGCAACAATTTTAAGTCTATAACTAAAATAACGTTTTTAGTTAAAACATAAAAATGTCCTGTCTATTTCATGCTTACAATGGCCATACACTTTGCGTATGTTTGCAAAGTGGATAAAAGGCTTTAAAATTTCATACAAGATTTCCGAATAAATGGGAGGGCTATTGACCTCATACAGCAAAGTATGTCGGGGGAGGGGGGGGGATTGTCAGCATTCCTAGTTATGCAGATAGACACAGTGTTCCTGGTCCCTTGCTTTGCTGAGCTGTGATCGGGCTAAGGCGAGGGCTGTTACAGGCCTGCTGACTGGACATAATCTTCTTCATAGACACATGAAAATTATGGGCCTTGCAGAAGTCTCCAGATGCAGGCTCTGTGAGGAGGATTGAGGAGAGCTCCATACACATCTTGTGTCATTGCGGAGCTCTTGCATCTCTTAAGTATAAGATACTGGCCAATTCTGGGTTCTGCTTTTTCGAAACCAGAGGATATCAGGGGGCTACACTCGGCGAGATCCTGTCCTTCATAAGGAGGACTGGTCTCTTGTGACACTGTTGCTAGGCTCAGGGCGCAAAGGGCTACGGAGTCTAGGCGTGATGGGCTGGGTGATAGGACCACAACCCGATGTGTATCTAATCTAATCTTGGTCTTCTGACTAATTTTTGGATTAATTATGTACATACAGCACAATTTTGTCATTTAAGATAACCTTTTACTTCCTTAAGAGAACAGATTTTCATTACGTTCCTCTATAGGGTTGTATCTAAGGGTCTAAGTCAGATTGCCGTACATTCTGCCCAAGTTTAAACAAGCCCACAGAACAAGAATTGGCTCGTTGAAACAGTCGAGAAGAACTGTGTTTAAGGAGACTGTTTCGCTCCACAAAAAACACCAAAAACATGGGTTTCTATTTCCACGATTAGCTCCTTATAATGATTGTGTCATAACACTTGAACTGTCATTTGGTAGGTGAAGACCTGTTCTAGTGGACCATAATTCTGTTTTAAAAAAATTTAGTATCTATGTTGATATTTTTTCAATAGTTAAATATGATTATATGTAATTTTTTTGTCATAATATATTAATTATAGTAATTTACAACGCTATTTATGATTATATGTCTTCTACTGATTGAAAATTGTATTTAAAACAATAATACCTTTTGTGTTATTCACTAACTTTGTTACTGTTGCATCTGTAGGATTATTAACTTTTCAATTCTTATTAAGCCTTAATCTTGAAAATAAACTCAACAAATAAAAGCATTGTTTTCGTAACTAGTTAAAAATAATATGTGCAGTAGCATAACATTTATCAATATTGTTAAAGGGCACGACCAGTAGTGAAGATGATGTCCTCTGTAGCCTTCCTGTCAGATCAGAAGCAGGTTATCCTGGAGGAGACTAACTGCACCCTCAAGGACGGGACCAGGGTAGCTTGCCTCTCTTTGAAGATGTGCTTGGAATATAGTGGCCTGGGTGTTGACCCAAGATTAGGTAATATGTGGGTTGTTGCAAACCTTCCAGGTATTATCCATCAGATATTGTAACGTGTAATTCAGATCTAAAGTGAAAGTCTTAATGTACATGGGTTCTTATAGGTGATTCAATATATTTTATTAAGATATAAAATAATACTTAAATCATTTTCAATTTGTATACAAATACTGCGTTCCATGCTTATTTTTGGGTTAGTGTTTGGACTCTATAAAAAAAATCAGCTCTCTATAACATGTCTATTAATGAAATACATTCCTTTCAAGATCAATAAAATTGTTAACAGTGACTCTTAAATAGAAATGTTTGTATTATGGAATGAATTTTTAATTTAACAGAGTTCTTAGTTCAAAATTTTCTCTTTATTTAATTTAGATCTAAGAAGACCATGATTTAATTTAATATAAGCGATAAGAAGTTAGAAAATATTCCAAAGAAATAAATCTACTAAATAGAAAAAGTAAATTCTGCTAAAAATTAAACAATATTGTTGTGTGTTCTCCTGGCTTGGGGACTTTTTACCTGACAGTTAGCTGATTTTTTACCACCCCTATTAAAATTGAATAAAAACTTAATTCAGTTTTAAGTTTTTTTTGACTTTATGAAAATGTTCGACTTTTAACACGCACGTACGCACGCACGCACGCACGCACGCACGCACACACACACACACACACACGCACGCACGCACGCACGCACGCACGCACGCACGCACGCACGCACACACACACACACACACACACACACTTATTAATTACTTATATTAATTATATATTAATTACTTGGATACAATTAATATAAGTAATCTGTATATTACTTATATTCCTTTATCTTGCGATAACGTCGGAACCCAAGGCCGGTCAATGCCACTGGCATATAGTGCCAGGTAATAGGGTAGATCAAGGGTGGGTGAAATACTGCCGTGTGGTAGGGCGGGTAGAGGGTGAGTGATGAAGTAGCGGGTGGTAAGGTGAGCAGAGGGTTATTCTCTGTTTCATATTCTTACTTGGATTTACAACTTAAAAGAAGAAATATTATAATTATTTTATTTAAAGAATTCAAAAATGAACAACAGTGTGGCCCGTCTAAGTTACGCAGAACTTCATGGCGGGGTCCAATAATTACATAAACTTTTTTCTACAATATAATCAAGTTTAGTGGTGCTTTAGGGCAGGCACCTAAATACTAAACATTTTAGGTAATTGCTACATAGTGCAAATGCTCAATTTTCCAACTAATTTTTTAAAATATAAATCCTTTAAGGTAGACTATCCTTATCCTGTAAAAGACAACTATTACAAACATTTGGCAGTCATTCATTAATTTAATACAACATTAAAAAAGAACAAAAAATCAGTAACAAACAACAATGAACAGGTAATTAACAGCAATAAATACTAATAAAAAACAGTAACAAAAAAGCAAACAACAATTAATACAATATTACTTTTAACTGCAGTTTTCCATACTCTATGCTGACCCCTCTTACATTCCAAATTGGAGGGGGGATCAACATCAACCAACTATGATCTATTGTAAACATAATATATTTACCATATGAGGAAAAAAATATATCTATATATGTTCAATTAAGTTAAACATGCCATTTCAAAGGTAATTTTACTAAAATAGTAATTCCCAATGAAAGAGAAGTCAGAGGACGACTTCTGTCTGCAGTAGACAACTATTATAAGAGTTGAATAGAATTATGTGAACTTTTAAGCATGGGATTACTTTAATTAGTTTAAGAAAAATATAACTTCAAGCTTAGGATTCCCAAACTGGCCCTCCCCCGGAGGAGTTAAGGGAAGGCATTTAGACCGTAATCACAAGTCAAGGCGGTTGCGAGACAAATTGGAAATAAGATATGTAGCTATATGAGACCAGTCAAAATGCAAGCTTATCCATCTCACTAACAGACTCACTTATTTTTCTCTCTCGCCAGTACTTCTTTCTTAGTAGTTGAAAAATTAAAACGTGTGATCATCTTTCTTGTGAAATTAAAAATAATTGTTGCTTGAGTAAAATACTTGTTTTTTTTATATGCCCAAACCATGGTGGAAGGGCTAATAGGTGTGCTCATGTGCAGCCTGTAAGGCGGATTGCAGCACGGTGCCTCCATCGTTGACGTCACCCGCGAGACACTCCTGTAGCGACATGCACTCTAAACCCACCCCTATCGCCCCACCAATTTTTTTTTGTCTATCGTATTTTTGTCTGTGGAAGAACAAGGTAACAAGTTAACTTCCATATGCTTCAAAACAGTTGAAAAATTTTCATTATCAACAACTAGCTTTTTTAATCCTGTCTATATCTATTATTTTGATATTGTCGTTATAATTATTTTTGTACATATAAACAAATATATTTGAAATTGTTTTTAAATATGCCAAACTGTGCTGTTTTTGGTTGACATAACAATAATAGAAAAACCAAAGGGTCAGAAATAAAATATTACACATATTCTCTTTCGTATAGAAGCCTGAAAAACGACACAATCCCGACTAAATATCTGCCAGGGAAAATAGAAACACAAACCATTATAAACAGAGAAGTTAGGGCAATGAAACAGAAAAGTAAATGTTTGGTAAAATAATTACTTGTCACTAGACCTAATTACAGTAGGCCTAGCAACAAAAATTAATCACAAGGTGAATCATTAGGTAATTGTTCTTCTTTAGATGTTGTTGAAAACCCGGAAGAAAACATACCAATTAAACTGTAAGCAATGGAAGAGAAATTTAAACAGGTAGAGGATGAAAATAAAAAGCTTGAAGAGTAAATTAAATTAATAGCTGAAAAAACTAAACTATTGTTTTGGAGAAGGCTGTAGGCAATTCTGTAGATTAAAAATGTAAATATTGATTTAAAAGTTATAGTTAATATTAGATTAAAATAATAACTATCGGTGAGTGGTAAATACAAAATAAAAGTTGATAGTTTCATATTGAATACTCAGTGAAATCATGTTAAAATGAAAAGTAATAAAGTTGAAGTGAAGTGAACCTTAAATTAAACTCAACTACTATCCATCATTATGGAAATATTCATCCTTACAACAGATCGTGAATTATTACAAAGGAGTATAACTCTCAGAGGCATTTGAAGAAAGCACAGCCATTACTATGTAAGTTAAGTTT
The DNA here is from genome assembly GCA_035578905.1 of Stictocephala bisonia. NCBI lineage: Eukaryota > Metazoa > Arthropoda > Insecta > Hemiptera > Membracidae > Stictocephala > Stictocephala bisonia. The sequence continues at coordinate 1,712,930 of JAQJVL010000104.1, read as the reverse complement.
TAGACATTAATATTTTAATATCCAAGTAAATAAATTTTATTGAGCAATAATTAATAATAATATGGTATACCACTTTAAAATGAGTAATAATCTAATATTTTCAGATTCACTTGCATTAGGGTAAGCCTAAATCGAATTAATCTATTTCTGTTAAAACTACTGATTTCGCAAGTTCTTTAAATTATTTGTAATTTATACTACAATCTTTTAGTCCCGTTATTGTTACCAACATTCAGTTGCTTATAACAAGCGAATAGTTGAAAATTACAAAAGCCAAAAGCTCCCAGCCTATCAGACTGAGCCAAGCGGCCAGGCTGTCTCGTGATTGACATCATGCACAGAGCGGACCAGAGTTCGTCCGCGCTATGAGCACACCTATTAGTCCTCTTCCACCATGTGTCCCAACATTCCATACAATTTATTGTGTGGGGGTTGTGGGAGGTTTTCTTTTCAACAGGAGGGGGCATGGTACAGTGAAGATATGGAACTCCTGGTACAATAATACACCTACCCTACCATCAAACATGACTCTGGAAACATACCCACTCACCCATTGAATACAATAATGGAGCTGACCTACCCTCCCATTGAATACAATAATGGAGACTCACTCCCCCCATTGAATACAATAATGGAGGCACACCCACCCTCCCATTGAATACAATAATAGAGGCTCACCTACCCTCCCATTGAATACAATAATAGAGGCTCACCCACCCACCTGTTGAATATGATAATGGAGGCTCGCCCACTCTCCCATTGAATATAATAATGGAGGTTCACCCACCCTCCCATTAAATACAATAATGAAGGCTCGCCCACCTTTCTATTGAATACAATAATGGAGGTTCATCCACATTCCTATTGAATACAATAATGGAGGTCACCCACCCTCCCACTGAATACAATAATGGAGACTCACCCTCCCATAAATATAACTTCAGAGCTCACTCATTCCTTCTTACCCAATACGTCTCATAGAGGCCCACCTATTCCCATCAAAAACAAACTGTGGGGGTTATTCAAAAGCTATTAAACATGTGTTGATAGCAAAAATTATAAAATATTTTCAGTAAAAAGAGTAATTATAGATTATTTAGATTTGAGATTAAATAATAGAATTCTCTAAACAATATGTATTAATTTATTCCTTGTGTTTCTTAGATTTTGATGTGCAATTACTTCTTGACTCAAAGAAGCCAAAGAGCCCTCGTATGTCCTTTTTGTCAGCCGAAGGTCAAAGTTTACAGAACCAAACATTAACTTTGGATAAAGGACTGCAAAGATGTCAAGAAGTTTTTGTCTACATAAAGGTATAGTACAATGTTGTTGTAATCCCTGTAATTTTTTAACTATCTGTTTGAATTTGTAAAATACAATAAGTAAATAAAATTATTTTTACTCTTATGATCTCAAAGAGTCAGACAGCTTTGATCATTTGCTCATAAAATGACTTAGCTTTACCTGATATTGAGTTTATTGCCCAATAGTTTGGGTAATCTTATCTAATAAGTTATGACTATATGATGGATTGTATTGATGTATTTTCCATCAATAGCTTCATTATGAGAAGTCACTTAGTATGGATATTATGTTTTCATAGCCATTTTCATTATTGAAAACATGTCATTTACATAATTTCTTCCTTCCAATACAATATGTAATTTTAGAAAATTTACATGATTTTGATCTTTCACCCAGTTGCCATAAATACATTCTATAACGTATCAAAACATATCAAGTTAGTATATAAGCATCAATTCCAATATGAGAAATGTTTGATAGAAATGTTATTTTTGCAGCAAGGAATCAGAGACAAGCTTACAGCTCTGGAGGCGGAGATGCGCTACAGCCTGCACGGTGAGGAGCAGGGTGGATACACACGGCGGAGGTATCAACGTGCTCTCACCCCTGTACTTGACCTCAACGAACCTCTCTCTCGTAAGGATACAGTTACTATCCAGAAGAACTGTGGCAAAGACAACATCTGCATACCCAATCTACGTATTAATGCCACACCGTATGTACATTATTATTTTGTTTTTGGAAAAACTATTCAAAGAAACATATATTGTTTTAAAAGTCAAGAATATTTCTTTTTCAATATTGTTATTATAAGAGAGATCAGCAACTTACCAGAGGAAATAAGTCCATAAAATCATACACAGGAAATATGTAAAAGAACAATATGAGATATAAATTGTCATGGTCTCTGATACCTCCCTAATGTTTCTGGAGTCTTCTAATTACAATGGCAAGGTCTGACTAATTACAATATTATTTACTTACAATATATGCAATTTAATAAAGTAATTGACAATTTTGAGGGTGGGGCTGGAGTGAACCTGGTTTGTAGCCAACAAAAATCTATTTTATGTAATTTTCTTACATATGAGACACCGACACAACGTTGTGCGTATTTTAAGGCGAATTTGAATGATTATATGAGTGTAGGATGACTGTGTATTAGTGTAGTCTGGTTACTATAGTCGGAATAAAATAACCTCGGTACTGGTGGAACGGCTAAGCACCACTTGTCTGAAATGACAAAACTCTGAGTTTTAATGTGCTGTCAAACTTAAAATAATTAATTTTCAAGCTAATTGTTTAGTGTCCACCATGTTATATTCTTTAAGAAAATATTATGCTGAAGATTTTGCTTGAACTAATTTGCTTTTTGTAGTGATATATGTGTTTGAGAACACGTTTTTATGAGTGAAATTGCGTGTGAGTTGTCTTTAACCTGTCACTGTAGCGAGAATAATAATAATAAAATTATTTCTTGTGGATGGATGACAGTTTGATTTATTATGACTAGTTATGTGTAAGATTTGTTTAATAATTCAAAAAAAGTCAATGAGAAAATAATTTGTTTGTAAACCCCTGCACATTCGGAAACGACAAACGCTAGACAAAATTTCTTTGAGCAAACATTAACTGTGTTTTTAATTATTTACTAATTATTTAAGTATTAGTAAAATAATACTGCGGCACTAATAAAACATGCAGAAAAATAGTGAAGATTTGATGAAGTAAACTCATAATTCGTTTACATTGAGGCTGTGTCGAACGTGTAAGGTATACTCTGCTCAAGCGAAGGTGTACACAGAATATTTAGCCTAAGTGTCTCGACGATATTTCCAGATAAGAAAGTTTCTCCAGTAAGAAATAAGGTGGGTTAGTTGACTTTGAGGTGTGTTTGTATTCAGTTCATAATAGATTTAACAGTGCTTAGTATAGTTTAATCACATGGATGTTTGTTTTTACAGTTATTTAGTGTTAGAGCTCTTACAAGTTTTTTTTATTTAGATGTGAAAGTAATATTATAGGATACAGTGTATAAATAATTATCAGTTTTTAGTGCTATTTTATTATTTAGGCCCTTTCAAATTTTATTATTATTTTATTTTATTAGTAATTGACAAGAAGGCCTTGGCCTTGAGTTTGCAATTGAAGAGGACAGAGCTGAGCCAGTGACAGTACAACGTGGGTGTCGTATCACCGCCGCCTTGTTGACAATCTAGATTTGAAAACTACTAAAACTTTCTTCGTAGTCAAGACAAATTTATTTGATACGAGAGTACGATTTTAGTGTTACTTAAATAACACAATTAATTTAGGTTTAAAGAAATTTTGTCTAGCGTTTGTCGTTACTGAGATTGCAAGGGTTTACAAAAAAAAATTATTTCTCATTAACTTGTTTGAATTATTAATTGAGTTTTATACCAAACTAATCACATTGAATCAAACTGTCATCCATTGTCAAGAAATTATTTTATTATTATTATTCTTGCTACAGTGACAGGTTAAGAGGGCTCCGGAGTCAGATTGAAAATCACATTTTAGTTTGGCGAACGGCCTCAGGGAGCGGTGTTTAGTGCAGTACGTTGTCTGCGTTGGTAGTTGGCATTTTAGGCACTAGGGGCGCTTCTTGGCTCGGCCATCAAGGCATTTATTGCTCGGCCGTTCGCCCCTTTCACAATCACTTCACTTTCTTTCTAATCTTTTATAGAAGGGAAGGGACGAGTGACTGACACCGCCAGCCGACAGGGTTGTCTGGAGCCTTCCGCGATCCGCTTGTCCTCATTCCTTCCAGTAGTACAAATAAATTAGGAAGAGTTACATTTAGTTTCTTGTTATTGAAACTAATAAAATTTAGTTTATACTAATTACCTAATACCATTATTACTGTTATGTTGAATTTAATAAACACAGCACTTAATGTTAATAATGATAAAACTGACATAACTTATTTTTCTAACTTGTACAGTTACGATTTCCTGTTTTCAAACATGGAACACCTAACTTAATACAATAAAAATAAAAGCATTATATTATCAACATAATCGGGCTCTAGCAAATGTAAACTGTACATACAAGGAGAATATAACTAAATATTGAACACCTAACTAAATACACAAAAAATAAACAGCTTATATCTACAAAATAAAATACAAATGCATTGACAATTGTCTTAAAAACTAAGTAAATACTAATACTATACAATACATTTAGATTATGGATTTAGAATGTGGATAAAATCTTAACCTAATACAATTTTAAAATAAATAAATGTACATGATAGCCTATTATAATATACCTAGATACAAGGAGCCTAGTAAGGCATTCATGTGTTTGCCTGGTAAGGTCTTCATATGTTTGCCTAGTAGGGTCTTCATGTGATTGCCTAGTAAGGTCTTCATGTGTTTGCCTAGTAGGGTCTTCATGTGATTGCCTAGTAAGGTCTTCGTGGGTTTGCCTAGTAAGGTCTTCATGTGTTTGTCTAGTAAGGTCTTCGTGGGTTTGCCTAGTAAGGTCTTCATGTGTTTGCCTAGTAAGGTCTTCATGTGTTTGCCTAGTAGGGTCTTCATGTGATTGCCTAGTAAGGTCTTCGTGGATTTGCCTAGTAAGGTCTTCATGTGTTTGCCTAGTAGGGTCTTCATGTGATTGCCTAGTAAGGTCTTCGTGGGTTTGCCTAGTAAGGTCTTCATGTGTTTGCCTAGTAAGGTCTTCATGTGTTTGCCTAGTAAGGTCTTCATGTGTTTGCCTAGTAAGGTCTTCATGTGTTTGCCTAGTAAGGTCTTCATGTGTTTGCCTAGTAAGGTCTTCATGTGTTTGCCTAGTAAGGTCTTCATGAGTTTGCTTAGTAAGGTCTTCATGTGTTTGCCTAGTAAGGTCTTCATGTGTTATCAAGTAATGTCTTATTTACGTATTATGGCTCGTCTGCTATAATTCATCAATCTGACGATTTCCGTATTTTGTAACGTGTTTTCCTGTTTTTCAGAGCGCGGTGTTTGAGCACACTGTACATGGTTTGACTTTTATTTTCTGTGATCACTATATCACTCAGTAACTCATTAAAAAATCAAAAATCTAGAGAAAACCATCATCTTTGGCGATTGATATAATTAAAATCGCGATATCTTGATTATAAACATGTTTTATAAGAAAAAGGTCAGTAAGAGACTCATAACAAATCTTTATTGGTTGCAGGGACAGTAACTACAAGTTTCGTAGTCTAAACTGTTTCAATACATAATCGAACCTCGCTCACGATGAGTTGGTCAAGGCTAGTAACACTTGTGACTGGAATCTTTGTTATGCCGCCGCGCTACCCTCTTGGCTTTGTTTTGTACATCCGGAATGGGTTGTAAATCTGTGAAAGTCTGTCGCCATATGTTCCTGTGATGACAGGGTTCACACAGTTTATGTTATACAACGGTACATATACACCTCCAGATAAAAATTCTCATACTCCTTTACATGTAACATTATTATTAATTTTAACTTCCCTAGCACCACAGACATTTTAGCCTAATAATTAGTTTCAAATGTTAATAATTTGAGAATAAGTTTGTCAGATACAATTGTAACATATATTAACACAAAGAATTGTTATATAGTAATCCGCCAGCCTCGTTCATTACAGGTAGAAAATTTAGTAAATAACTTCTAGCACTGTTTTATTTTTACTTTAATGTTTTTAAAAAACTAATATTGTAATAATATATAATATTTTATTATTATATATATAATATAATCGGTCGGTAGCGTAATTGGTTCAATTCTAGCTTTATGTGCTAAAGGTTGTCAGTTCGATACCAATCGGAGTCAATACTTTTTGAGAAGGATCAGCTGATAATCACCGGCTGTTCATTTGTCATTGGGCTATTAATTAATGACACTTTCTAAGGAATAGTCGGCCTTAGTTTGTAACAATGACTACATTCGCTCATCTACACTCATTCGAAATCCATATTCGCCAATATCTTGACGATCGGCGTCTAATGAATAAATAAATAAAAAAAAAAAAAAAAAAAAAATAATAATAATGATCTAGCTACTTTCAACATTAAAAAACTATATGTTTCAAATGTATAATTATTACATTTATATTACTGAATAAAAAAAATGTACATAAAGAAATATTTTTACTGTAGAGAACTAAATCTTTACTATATGTGTAATAGTACTAGATTTAAACACAATTAATTATTATGTTCACGTAAAAATGTATTCACATAAGATAGAAATCAAGCATTATGTTTTAAAATATATCAATGAGACAGTCTGACTCCTCGCATGGAATAGACAAGACTGCAGAGTGCATACTACAAACGAAGGTGCAGCGCTCTGTGAGGACATCTCTGAACTTCTACCGCCCGATGAGTAACGTCTACATGCAAACATTTTTTAGAATTGCCAAAAATAAGGACTAACAAATTATTATTTTTTATAAATCGAAGTCTCCCCGTACTAAAAATAATAAGGATTCTAAGGATGCAAAAATTATATTTTTATCACATTAAATAAAGTTTTAACTAGTCATTTCAAATTAGTCAATTATACGTAGGTTTAAATGGGAAAAACGTTCTCTTAAAACTCAATTTGTAACAAATTAAATTATTATTGTTTAAATTATTTACCTCTAATAATAGTAAATGACTCGTAGATTCGGGCTACTTCTTCATTTTTCTCAAATAACCGTCGGTTAGGCGGTAATTAAGAAACTAAATATTTTTCCCATGTTAAACGGGCTGGAGTCAGAGCGCGGCAGCCGGCTTCTATCCGGCCCCCTCTTAAAGACGACTCACACGCAATTTCAATCATAAAAACGTGTTCTTAAACACATATATCACTATAAAAAGCAAATTAGTTCAAGCAAAATCTCCAGCATAATTTTTTCTTAAAGAATACAACATGGTGAACACTAAAAAATTAGTTTGAAAGTTATTGCTTAGTTATTTTAAGGTTGTCAGCAAATTAAAACTCAGAGTTTTGTAATTTCAGATAAGCGGCGTGTGGTTGTTCCGCCAGTACCAAAGTTATTTTATTCTGACTTTAACTGAGTTCGACTGTTCCTCAGAAAGGGCCATTTATTAATAGCCCAATAGTCAGGGCGAATTATTTCTCAAGTAATAGTAATGTTTCTCAAATAAATAAAAAAATAGCTGTACTGTTAGTCATTTAAAGCAATTGTGATTTATTTCGTGAATGCAAGTGAAATACATAGGCAAATTATTGAAAAGTCTGGAAAACAATTATGAGTGAGGGAACGGTCAGAAAATGGATTGGAGTATTTAAAAACGCTTATAAGAATATTCATTATGAAGAATGTAATAGGGGACTCTATTGTTATTGAAGATATGGTGAAGAAAATTGATAACAAAAAAGTTTTAAAAACCAATTCATTGTTTTCGAGATTCATTGTTTTAGGATGAGTTTCCTCAAGTTTAAGATGCGTCTCAAATGAAATTTTATTAGAAGTTGTGCTGAAAATGCTGAATGAGGTGCTCAGACTAATGAAGCAGCTAGTGCTTTGTTCGTTCTTTATTTAAACCAAATTTTCAATCTTGACTAAAAATCATAGATGGCTGGTAGTACACCAGAAACAAAACGAAAATCCATTGAAAGGAATCAACATTAGTCAACAGAGTAAAGTCCAAGCAAATAATGTCAGTTTGAAAACAGTTTTTTGTTTGTTTTGAGATTATCAATCCATTTATTTTGCGAAATTTTGTATTTCTAATTTTTACACTAACTTCTAAAATTTGTTTACTAGAAGTGTTTCTATCAATAGTTTTTATTCATGTAAAACTAAATCTGGTGTATAAAATTTCATTAGGTTATTCTCAATCATTGATAAATGTGATAATTGTATTTACAGGAACGTGAAACGATATCTGCTGGGCTCAGGGGAGAGGCTGTTTGTTGACGTGGTTGTGATCAACGAAGGTGAGGACGCTTTTGAATCTGTGTTTGACATGAAAGTGCCTCCAGGTATCAACTACGTCAACATCGAGCGATTAGACACAGAGCGTGATGTGTTTGTTCAATGTTCTGCTCCATCGTTCATTAACAACTATACACTTCACTGCGACATTGGCAATCCTCTTCCTAAGGAAAAAACCGTAAGTTTACAGAAAGCAAACAATTCAAAATCTAGTAGTTACATGTCAAAATCAATACCACTTTACGTGTATGGGCTGGCGGGCGGGCGGGTTAGTATCACTGTGCGTGTATGGATGGATAGGTGGGTCAATACCACTATAATATGGAGCAAGAGTGGCCCCTTAATGACCTCAGTACCACTGTACGTTTACTTTTAGATAAAAAAATTCAGCTTTTTTATCTAAAAAGTACCAAAGGGGGGAGGCTGTACAGTGGTATTGACCCACCAGCCCACCTATACACGTACAGTGGTATTGACCCACCCATACATGTATCGTGGTATTGACCCACCAGCCCACCTAGACACGTACAGTGGTATTAACCCAGCAGCCCACCTAAACACGTACAGTGGTATTGACCCACCAGCCCACCTATACACGTACAGTGGTATTGACCCACCCATACATGTATCATGGTATTGACCCACCAGCCCACCTAAACACGTACAGTGGTATTAACCCACCAGCCCACCTATACACGTACAGTGGTATTGACCCACCCATACATGTATCGTGGTATTGACCCACCAGCCCACCTAAACACGTACAGTTGGTATTAACCCAGCAGCCCACCTAAACACGTACAGTGGTATTGACCCACCAGCCCACCTATACACGTACAGTGGTATTGACCCACCCATACATGTATCGTGGTATTGACCCACCAGCCCACCTAAACACGTACAGTGGTATTAACCCACCAGCCCACCTAAACACGTACAGTGGTATTGACCCACCAGCCCACCTATACACGTACAGTGGTATTGACCCACCCATACATGTATCGTGGTATTGACCCACCAGTCCACCTAAACACGTACAGTGGTATTGACCCACCAGTCCACCCATACACGTACAATGGTATTAACCCACCCCCCAACCCATCCACGTCCTACTTAAAAAGATAATATCAATGAATGAAGTAATTTAACTCCTCAACGAATTTTGAGGTTCATAGTACATCATGGTCTATTAACAAAAAAATACAGTTTTTTGCTTGCAACTAATAAAAATTAGTACATAAAATATAACACATTGAAGGGTTAAGAAGAACTACAACATTTATTTAACTTTTTTATAAGTTAAATGAATAAAATTAACATTTCTTAAAGAAAAGGATATATTATCAAACTACCATAATGGCAATGGCGTGAGTGAAGTTAAGTAATTATTGGGCCCATAAAATACAGTAATTATTTATCTGGGAAACTGATGATTTATTCTGAATGAATGAGATCTACTGGGTGAAAGTATATTACATACCA